>JAIUND010000955.1:0-46435 GCA_034699125.1 Gisinianus flammeolus | reverse complement strand
AAAATCGGTTCACAAAAAAAAAAGTTATTTTACTTCAAATAGTGTTATGGTTCTTTTGGGACACCCTGTATATTATATATACACACTAAAAAAGTCAAGACTTGTGATGCGGGGAAATTGCGAATTTTCAACTCATGTGGGGTCAAGGGTGTTTTCTAACGCTCAATTTTTTTAACTTACTTATTTACGTACTTAATACTTAATATGTATTATACACAACTATAGAATCTACAGTATAGATGTATGGAAAAATTCACTTATACGTGTGTGAGACTGTTACTTTGATTTGAAATAATATGGTATAGTCCGAAGCAAGCCTCAGCTTACATCACTACATATGATGCTCTGTGTGAGCAAAATTGGGTAGTATACATCATGCCGAATTTTAGGCATGATGATGGAAAAGGGGGCATGAGAGGTGATTGTGTAATCCAATGAGAAATTGACACACATTTTGTGGGTGGGTCGTCCTCGGTAGTATAAAACACGACAACCGAAAAAAGGGCAGTCTTATTTCAGTTTTCAAAGAGGTCAAGACATTTGTCGAGTTTGACCTTAAACTCGACCTGACCCGAAAACTTTGGATTCATCGTTATCGATTTTGCGTACAGTCGTGGACGTTACATTTGTTCAGTGTCACTTGAACATCAGCGTTAAAGTCCACTTTTCAAAACATTTGGCATTTGTCTCACATTTCGCAAGTGTAACGTTCTCGAATGTTGGCGTTCGTGGTCGATGCTTGTTAATTGGGTGCTCGATGGCAAATGATTTTTTTGCTTCGTCGTCGACGTTCTTTTTCAATTCTGTTGAATTTCATATCACTTTGTCGGTGGCGAACTTTTGTGTACGATATCGTTAAAAAAACTTTTGAACTGAAATTTGTCAGAACTTCTCAGAACTTTCTTTTGCAAAAGATGAAAATTAAATGAGCTGGAGCTGAATTCCCTTTTATACCCTTCGGAAAATAAAGGATCTAAGGGAAATTCCCTCCAAATATACAAATTTTCCGCCATTCCAGACCTTTTCAGAACTTTCCATAAAAATAAAAAGAAGCTGGGCGGGCAACCGTCGAAGACGATATTCTTTAACGTATGCATTTGATTAAGTCGCACGTGTAGTTTTAAACGCTGTTGCCCGTGTTCGGATGAATCCGAAAAACGCTTAAAACAATACGTAAAACAATTAAATATACGTACATTATGTCAACGATGTTTTACTGAATACTTAATTCTGTAAACGAGCTGTACGATGTCGTCTTTGACCCACCATAAAACGAAAGATTTTTGCGTGTTATGTTTTTAACGTCGTCGAATCGCCAAAAATGATCGAAAGCGATATTTCCACTTTTCGTGGTCGATCATAATGCAATAGTCGATCATGATACTTCAACCAAGTTTTCGATTCCTCTACAACGATAATTTAACCTCACGTACACGATAAAAACTCCTAACGTGTCCCATTTTTTTCCAATTTTATTAATAAATTCCCAACCAAATACATATTAAATTCCATAAAAACGAAAATATTTCCAAAAATCAACGTGCCATTTCATCATTCTACGCCGTCGACATGACCCTGTTTTCCAAAATTTTACATCGGCTTTTCGACCCCTGATTTAAAGTCATTCGTGCCCACAGACTAAGGATGTGTATTGAGAGTAATAATTATTACTCTCAATACACATCCTTAGTCTGTGATTCGTGCCGGCATCGATTTGAAAAAATAAATCCTCACAATCATTCGGCATGATTGTATAGACTACAATTTGTAGTGATGTAAGCTTGGTCCGAAGTAAAACTAATATCATTCTCTGTACTGATTAATGTTGCTCTGTCATCACATTTAATTTTCAATACCCACTTACAATTTACTTATTATGTATACGGGATACGTAATACATTTTTTTCCTCTCAGTTTTGTATCATCAAACTGAAGTAAATTCAACTCACCTCTTTGATATGTCTCTTTGATAGTCAGTATATGTGCTGAGTGCTGAGCTATGAGTGATTGTGTACAAAAGAAATCTTTCTTTTTGTGAACTTTCAAGCCTTACTGACTCCCATCATAGGAACACCAGGAACTACAAGAGCACGTTTGTCTTCTTTGTCTGACGATGGACAGGCATACTGTAATTCATTCTGACTTTTAGCTTTTGTTATATAATTTTTAAAAAAAGAAAAGATTATATATGATTATTTGTCTGCCCTTTGATTTTGATATATTCCTCTTCTTCTTGTAAGTATATTCTAAATTGTGTCGGTAGTTTTTTTCACTGTTTCTTTTACGTGTACTTATATTTCATATGCATTGAAAAAGTCATTTGTTTTTCGGCACTTTCACCAATCTGCGTAATTTTTTCATTTGAGCTTATTTTTTCAATTAACCACATAGTCTACCTACATATCTTTAATTAATAATATAGTTGAATATAGTTGTTCAAATGTTGTAAAGCTTGTTTTTCGCCGTAAATATGCATCGTATTTTCATTATATATCATAAAATATATGCATAAAAGTTATGCTTCAATTTTCAATTAGTTCCGAATTTCCGAAAGTACACAGATAGTGATGCGGGTTAAAATGTAGTCAAGATGGGTGTGTAAGAAAAGAAAAAATGTAGGTGCTTAATGTTATAGTTTACATTCAACATTTGAAATTGTTACTTTTTTATCTTTTAAAGATGAATTTTGTGTAGTCTTTTCTCATCCCGCAATAACAACAGTTGATAAAAATTCTTTTGCGAGTCAGTCTCTCACTCTCGCTATCTAAATTCTACTTCAACACAGATGAATTCCGTCGGTGACAAGTCGGGTCTTCTTTCATGATACGGAATTCGACATGTCCTGTTTTTTTTTTTACGACACTAGCTTTTACACGATGTGATTAACAGTTGACTCGACGTGCCATTCGCTTATCAGTCAAAGTTAATACCTACAAAATATAAATAGATACATTAAATCCTCAATTCAACAATGAGTATACGTGTGTGGTTTAGAAAAAAGTATTTGTCAATGCATGAAACCATGCAGATTTTATTGCACACTTGATAGCTAGTGGAATGCTATATTTAGGCACTTATCGTCGGTTCAGTCGGAAGATTTTCCCATATTTCCATTGGAAATATGTTCAACTTACAATATTGTACTCATTTCACTTAAATACGAAATACGATCAACAACAGAAGATTTTTGAATCCAACATTTTTGTGACTTTTGTGAGCAACATTAATTTGATGCTATTAAACACTCCAGTGTTACGTGTTGTTTTGTTGTTGACCACGTTCACAATAAAGGGAACACGACAAAGAGATACTTTCCTCAATGGATAGTTACTACAACGGTTGGAATTTAACTTTAATTTAAATTTAATCCGCATTTTTTAAAAGTACAAAATTCGGTTGTTTTTTAATTTGCACTTTGGCCACACAGTCCAAACAAAGAAAAATTTCCAATTTTTTGCGCCCTTTGGTTCTTAAATTCGTAATTATTCGCATGTTTCAGCGATCTCTTAATGAGCTTACTACCCCCCCTAAACCTAAAATTATAATATCAAAAGACATTTGGAAACAAATTTTATGTGGAACAAGATTTTTAGTTTTTATTCTTTGTTAGTTTTTTCTGAATGTTTTTTTTAAATAGGTGTTATTATTCATTCCTTTATATAAATATTGTACGCCTTGAAATGATATCTTTTGTTTTTTTTAAAACGTATTATTCCGAGTATAACTATTTTCAAAAATGTAAAAAAAATTGATATTTTCTTTTTGTTCAGACGTTTTACACGAAAGTGAGAACGGTTTAACTAATTTTTTTTTATACTTTTCCAGTTACTCCACCAGCTCAGCGTGTCCAGTTTATTCTGGGAGAAGATGCAGATGCTGATGGGAATCACGAGTCACATCCAGTGTTTTCGGAGATGGAGGAGTTGGTGCAGCATGGTGATGATATAGAGTGGAAAGAAACTGCCCGGTAAGTTGATGCTATATGCTTAATTCCAATTCCCAGTTTGAATTAGTTTTGGAATTGGAACCATGAAAAAAAACAACTTTAGTAATGATACTATTTCCATTCATACTCAATTATTTGTCAATATTTATTTTAAAACATTTAGTTGGGTAAAGTTCGAGGAGGATGTTGAGGAAGGCGGGAATCGTTGGTCAAAACCTCATGTGGCAACTCTCTCACTCCACTCTCTTTTCGAACTTCGGAGTTTATTGCTCAACAACATTGTAATGTTGGATATGGAAGCGACGTCACTTGACCAAATAGCGGATCTAGTGCTGGTTAGAACTCCCTTTTCACACTCTATATATATAATCATATACATTACCATAATACTGCGCTGGTATAAAGTTCCAAATTTGAGTACCATCGCGGGATTTTCTGTAATAAGGTTCTTATAAAACTTATTATGTATATATACTTTAATTAGGACAACATGATTAGCTCTGGTCATCTTCCTGATACATCTAGGGATAAAGTACGGGAGGCTCTCCTTCGTCGTCATAGACATCTTCATGAGAAAAAAAATACGTCTCACAACACTTCCAGTAACATGTCCAGATTACCAATCATTCGCAGCTTAGCCGAAATAGGCAAAAGTCATTCCTCTAGTAAAAGTAAGTCAATTCTTCAAAGATCTTTTAAATTCTACTTTTTTGCTTAGATTTTTAGTATGCAGCGAATATATTCCACACATACATATTTGCATTCAGTTTCTTTATCTTTCTGTCTTTCTCTTTTTAATAATATATACATATAGATGTGTGCAATCAATTTTTATTGTTATTGCTTATGTTAGAAAGATGGAAACAAAGAAAAGCATTTGGGCAGAATGCCCTAATAGTATAGTCATTGTCTTTCATGGTATCTCAATCCGAATGATAATATTATACATAAGTCCTAGATGTGAATTTTGAAAAAACAAAGGAAAACGATCTCCTGCCGAATATCAGAAATATTTTTGAAAGTTTGATAGGAGAAAAGAAAGAAAAAAATCCGTTCGCCTGTAAAATACCAACAACAAAATGCATGCATGCTAGAACTTTTTCTTTTATTATAATATATATAATACATATAGGCTGTAGAAATTTTGCAATTTTGTTTTAATTATCTTGTATCTTCAAGCATATGGGTATAATAGAGAACAGCGTTTTCTTTTCGTCTTATTGTTCTGTAAGCTTGTGAAGTAGTTTTTTTTTAGCTTTCCGAAACATTTATGATTGTATATTATTATTATTAGAGGTCAATCCTCATGAGCGGAATCTCAATTTCTTCCCTATAAGTTTCTTTATGCATATGCATAAATGGTAGGATAATGCAAGCACTACCTAGCTCTTTATACACATAAAAGACAATTACAGTCTATATATAGGGTCCTACAATAGAATAAACAGAATTAATATATTAAGTAATATCTGTATAAAATTATTATTATGTATAGTTTTCCCGAGTTGGGATATCTCATTCCAAATTCATTTTTTTTTCAAAGCATGGATAACGAAATTAATTTTATCTACAATTATGAAGTTATCAAGTGGATTGGATGTTCTGTACTTTCTGGACTTGATAAATTGCGTATATATGCAATTTATCAGGTACACATAATATTATGTGTATGCAGAATGAAACTAGTATACACGTGTCAGGTGGTAAAGTTTTCACACGACTAAAAAGTTGTCATCATATTTATAAATTACATAACATAACCAACTTGATTTAATCGATGTGTAACCAGTTTCCTTTGCAAAAGCTTCATGTGCATACATATAAAGATGAGCAGCTCCAAGTTGTACATTTACACTCAAAGTTTTTGCATCTATAATTTAGAAATATTAAACATACTCTTTTCAAAACGAGATCTTCCCTTGTATGTAAAATCTACATAGATTGTAGGTGTATTTGACGAGACAAAAGTTGTACAATTTTGTAGACTTTATAAGATGGAGGTGATGAAGTGTTTTATTCTTGAATGGCGGTGACACAACTTTTTGGTGTACACATTTCGCAAAAGCAATGTCAATAATTGATTTACTTATTCATTTACAATTAAATACACAAAGAAATATTTGCCGATTTCAGCCTAATTTAAACTTTAAATTTTAAGGCATGTATATATAGAAAATCAACTCCTAAGTAAGTAGAAATATTGCAACAATTTAAAAAACTAAGCCGTAATGTCCGACCTCCCATAATGACAAAAAAGTTTAACCATATATGTTTCATTGTACCTGTCAATCAATATATAGTACATAAATAATTGAAATACTAGCGAAAAGAATATATTATCATCCATGTGTAAAGTAAAGTGCATTGTGTAAAGTGCTACACACAGGCCGCTACAACTTCGTAAAGAACACAAAATAAACTTTTTTTTCAAAAGTTTTCAAAAACTATGAGTGGACGTGGGAAGCATAATATGTTTTCCTCTCGTCATGGAAAAAACAGAAGACATATGTGTTATTGAAAGTATAGTAAAGTTATTTACTGCAGCTATATATTATATTGCACAGGTAAAAAAACAAGAGTATAAAATAAGATTCACCAGAGCTTCACACAACGGGTCAAGTTAACGACATAGTACATTGTGATATTAGCTGTTACTGGGGAATTCCATATAAAGTAAATCCTTATATTGTAACATTGTTCTAATGCACATTAGTCATTACCTTTGAAATATTTCTAAAAAAAATTAGTATATTGAATTTGTAAGCTCTAAAGAGTAAAACTTTTATAATTATTGTAACGGCAATATGATGACGACCCGAGTGATTCTGCGTCCCTACAAATAATGCACCACCAGAATAGGCATATCATTATCATTCGACAAACGTGACAGAAAGATGATAAAACTCAGTTTTATCATATATTTTATTTTTCGAAAATAAACCTACTCTAGGTTTTCAGGACAAGGAAAAGAAAAGCAATAACGGCCCTAGTCCATCGACCAGTAATGATGTCAAAGGAAATTTTCTAACAGTCTCAGGTATTTTCACACCATCAACCAATATATGAACTATATAAAAATATGTATACTATTTACAAAAAAAAAAGAGAATACTTTTATCACATGCGTGATGATAGATATGAACGTAAACGATCAAACAAGTATATATTTAAATAGTTGTAAAAAAACTGTACGTTTTCGTAATTAAAAAGATTTAATAGGGATATTTGTTTTTCAACAAAAAAAACCGTTTGAATGAAATTCAATCAATTCAGTGTTTCTCGTTGCCTTTGCCATTTTGCCCCTATGTACTTTTTCTGTGCCAACTGCTATACATTAGCACTTGTCATGTAAAAAAAATATATAGAGAAAATGATTATCACTTTGATCATGGCTAAATGAATCAAATCATTTTCTGGAGTATTTAAAATATCGTCTGAGCCGTCCGTACTTTATGAAAAATGCATACATGTTTGTGAATTAATTGTGAGTACTTAAATTCGCATTATAGCATCATAGAAAAAAAATTGTTTTCTCTTCCTGTAAATTCCTTAATCGGTGTTGGTGGTTTATTGGTTTGTGGCTATGTCTCATTGTAGTGTCTTATTAGATGAAATTATTTTGTATTTTGTTATATATTAGTGTAATTTGTAAACGGTAGATTCATAGTCAAGTTATCGGCACAATTTGTAGATTTACTCTGTAAGTAAATATTATTTACTAAATACCACCACTCGTGTACACACCATGTAAACGAGTCAATGGAACTCACATTGGTAATTTGACTTTTTGTTAAGACTTTATATAATGCCAAAAACCAGTTAGTTGTATACAACAGTGAATCGTATCAATGATTTGAAAATAAAATGAAATGTTATTAGAGCTTGTTTATACTAGATTACAGACGTGAAAATAGATGCAGCTGTACATATAGTAGATACTCTAGAACCATATCTATATTACATGCTTAGCTATGCTGCTGACGTCATGCATACAATATTGGGAGTTATATTACATATATCGGTGCTTAGGTGTAGCTTAAAATCAAATCATTTTGCTTGGGAGGATGGAAAATAGAGATGTTGTAAAGTCGAACAATTCTAAACGAAAAGGATAATATCAGTGTGTAAATCTGTGACGCAAGTAAAATACAATATCCACACATACTCGTACGTTGAAATGTATATGTATACAATACACTAGTATAGAGTAGTATAGACTATAGAGGTATTTTGTGGAGGTATTTTGGGTGAGCTTGATGACTGTATATTTTTACATATACACACACAACCTATTACACTCCTATTACGCAATCTATTTTATAAACTAGTGTACAGCGTCAGCGCTCTTTGTTGCAATTTCAAAGACTCGATAATCGATATATTTGGTATTGCTCCCTGTTTTATTCAAGATATTCCTTTCATTTGTCATTTGTAATTTACTTGTTAGCCTAAAGACGACGATAAATATTGTGTTGTTACATTTTTAAATGAAGGTCTCACATCTCACATAAGGCCAGCCTCGTTTGTTTATTTGTTTGATTGATTTATTGAAGGGGAAATGAAATCACAGTGAGTACAAATTACAAATGAAACCGTTATTTGAAGATGAGTAACTATAGTAGAGATAATAATTAATGACATCAAATAAACGATAGCCATGTTGGAATATTTCATTGCAAATACAAATACCGTACTAAAAATAAAAAAAGGCAAAGCGTGTGTGTGTGTTTCAGCATTGCTTACTAAGCAAATTGACATGGGTGGTCATACACAATGTGACATTGATTGTATCAAAAAATTTTCACATAATATATTATCAACAAGTTTTTTTCTTTTGAAAATGTACGTCGAACATCGGGGGTAAATTTGATGAGCACTTATTAATAGGAAATTGAACAATCAATTTACCGACTTTTGTGATGGAAATGTACTGAACAATCTTCCACGTTTTCATTCACGTTATTACTTTTATATTTGTACAATGAGTTTTATACTTTTATATTATGGGTATTCGACCCGTATAAGTTCAACGCAGAAATTACTCACTTTTGTATTTACAAAGATTTAAGTCTAATGTAGGTAATACAGGTCGTATACGTTTTTTAGTTCATTTTGCAAGGTTGTATTCACTAATACATGTGTCCATTATAATGTATGCGGTTTATTTGTTCAAATAGTATTCATACCAAAGTTTCATCATAAGTATTGACTCAAAATCAAGAGATCCTGTAATTTTCCTTCAGTCTTTGTTCTAACATATCAGATTGTATAATGTATGTACTATAGTAGGTAGTTTTAAAATGCTCATGGTGTTGCCTTCCAAGAAAAACCATTCCAAATTCAAGTACACAAGGCCCATGAAAGTTGTGTCTGTCCCTCTCAATGGTTTTTATCGTTCCATTTATGACTGGTACTAAAGGTACAGTATTTCCTCTAAAATCCTCCACAAATTATTATCTTAACCAGTGTTGAACTTCGTGTGTTAAATGTTTATTTAAGTTAAAAACCGGAGAGCCATTTTTGTATAGAAAGCGAATGTTCTATTATGTTTTTTTTTAAAGTTTTTCAAAACTATGTTTACGTTACACCTTTTCTCTGGTCATCTTGGAAGCCCCTGAACTTTTGTCATTTTTTTTATCAATTTATATTTCCCTTGTCTTTGTACGTGTCGTACGATTTCCATTGTGACATGTAATCGCTACTTGTATTTACTCCGGGTGATGAGTTTATTTGTATTCGGCATGTCCCAACCTTTTTTATTTTGTCAAACGGAACAATTTCAATTGGTATGAAGCAGACACTTTCCTTGTGGCCAGTAAAACAATCTGGAAATACATATATGACTTTGTTAGCCAATTCATGACTACTTCCAACTTGTTCAAATACTTGATGTCAACAATTTTCAATTAATACAGCTGGGAAATCTGCAATTATTATAAAATTAAATTTTCTGAAAGCTCAACTTGGTTTAGTAGAGTATGGTGTTACAACTACTGGGAAATGTTCATCATCAAAATATTTGATGAAGGATCTTGGAAAATGATATAAAATTTATATTTGTGTCAGGATAAATTTACCAAGAAACTAAAACTAATATCGTATGATAGGGAGAAAATGTTGCAATTGATACTGTAAGCTGTATAGCACATTGCTTGCCATGCGGATCTGTCAGTTCCACTTCGGATTCCGATTGTGCTCTTCGTTAAAGTTTTCAAAGAATCGAGAGACCTTTTTCTGAGAATCCGGAGAATCTGTGTGGATTTTAATTAAAGCAAAACCGAATAAAATGATATATCAAATATCCTTATCGCTTTCTCGACGTTGTTACTCCCACGGGAAGCACTATATAGAGTTAGATCATGTGCCACCCATGCTAAATTTTATCCACGTCTGTTCAGAACACGTGAATTTTACCAGTAGTAATGACAGTAGGTAATAATAATAGCAAATATATATTATGACGATGATGTAGATTCGAACGGATTAGAATAGTTTTACACGTGCAAATTTTGTATGCGTGTTTACACACACATGACACGAAATGGGATTTCACCACTCTCAAAATATCTCTTAAAAAAATTTATTGTCTGTGTGCGGATTGTCCAATGCATTCAATTAAGAATCAATATTATACGTATTCTGTTGCTTTTTTATTCACGACTCTCTCTCTCTAGTATTATGTTACACATACGTCACATACATATGTGTAGTACTAGGCAATGCCTAGTATGCCTTCTGAGTAGGCATACTAATATTTTATTGATATTGTTTAGCTTAGTATTGTTAAGTGATTGGAAATCTACATATATCTATCGTGCATACTAGCCAATATATACTGCTCTACGGTCACTAAAAATCCTCGTGTGGATTTTGATTAATCCTTTTATTATTTATTACCCAAACGATGATTTGATGTTAATGATTTTTAGTTGAGGATGAAGGTTTATCAAGTATTGATACTTCGGGGTTGGCTTTATCTTCTTCTCCAAGATCTCTTGGCCGATTTCTGTCTATCCCTGGTAAAATTACATTTCTGTTATATGATTTTCATTTTCAATTAACTCAAATTAAAAAAGAGATTTGGATTTCTTGTGCTCATTTTTCAATTTTTATTATTAATCCTCAACTAATTCTTGAAAATTTCTATAAACTTTTGGATTGATTTTGTCCATTTCTAATTTCAAAAAGTCATAATATTTTTTTAACTACCTATACTTCTAGCATTTAGTATGGCCTACAAATAACGTATATAAATTAGTATTTTTGAGCTGTATATATTTAGTATTTACAATTTCTACGACCTTATAAAATACAGTTAGGCTTTTGCACTTTTCTATACTTCAGTGTGTCATCCCTGAAAACTATTTAATATTTGATAAACTGATATATAAATATTTAAATATGCATTTTCTTTTCAGAGAATTTGTAGTTGACTTGTAATATAAATACGAGGTTAAAAATCTTGAGTGGGAAAAGCAATGATGTTCCTTTGTAAAAATGTTGTGTGAGACTTTCCAGCTTCTCGTTAGATGTACACACATGGTGGAATTCTTAGAATATTTTTTCCAATGATTCTCAAGTACCGCTTTTGTTTTTGTGCGTGCGGCAATCAATCTGCTATCTACATTCTAGCATGAACTAGACTGAGCAATATATTTAGAGTAGGAGAAATCGATCCGAGAAAATTGAAAAGAAGACTGATTAGAAGTATTAAGGACATATTTCCCTTTTATTTATTCTGTGCAAATGTGGAGGAGTATATTGAATAAAGAATGTAGTAGTTACCTACCAAATACGTTAAAAAAGTAGGTAAACGGGATTGCAAACATAGTCAATGGGTAATGTCAACGGGTGAGAAGTGACATGTTATCTTACTGAAAGGAATGTGTACATTGGTATTTAAGTTCATGATATATACTGGGAGTCATTATTTGCTGACTTTTATCAAGAAATTATTAATACAGAATTGGGAGCTGAAAGAAATTACGCTGCATAAGAAAAAAATAGGTTGAATTCCATTAACATTGAATAAGGAAAAGATTGCTCCATAATATCATACAATATTAGTATACAGAATTTTGCATTTGTAATTTGAACCGGTGCAAGTTTAGAAGGGAAATCTTAATTCATGTATCGTAGGTGTTTGAAGGATGGGTAAAAGCTGGTAAACCGATCGATTGTGAAGACCTCGATTCAAGAGAAAGAAGGGAAAAACACTAATACCCACATTTCTTCTTCTTCCTTCCAACTGCAACTGAAATCAGTAGTAACCTGCTTAATATTGCATGTCATATGTATCTATGTACAATGTACATTGTACATGTTACATATTTATATGGAGGTCTTTATTCTCTCGTATGTGATTTGGTTTCCCAACAACCCAACTCTTCTCCGTGTGGGAATTGAAATTGGATTTACGTTTCTCCGAACCTCTCGCCTGTATTACTGCATTGAGTAATTAGTAATTACCATCTCAAACGAGAGCGAAGGAAGCTGTTTGTATTTCTACAGAAAGACATTTTACTACTTTGGGCTTTTTAAAATTTTAATGGCCTTCTACATATATATGTATATATGGAGTATTTCGAGTATTGACAAAGTGAGGACTGTAAAGAAGCTCTTGGAGTTTGATGAAAGGATATTTTTAAAACATAAGCTCCGCCAACAAATTATTATTTCCCTTTCTCCTTGACGGTTCATAATGTAAAACTCCGAGAAATTTGTTGTTACATATACCGTTTGGTGTTCAAAATCCTCTAAACAAGCTGCTTTTCGTATTAATTCATAATTGAGGCTTTCATTTGAATGAGACATGATTGTGTAAACGGGTACTGCAAAAGCTTGTGAAATTCATTAGATTCCATCATTATTTGCTCAGTAATAAAAGACATGTTACATATTTATATGGAGGTCTTTATCGAAACGTGAAAGGTTAGGTTTTGAAGATTCAATGAGTCCAATGTTACAAGGAATTGGATTATGCCATCATAAATATATTTTTTATTCATCCCTGAGTCGAATCTGAGAATCAAATAGTCCAATTTATAAAGCAGCCAAGAGTCTTCTGAATTGTGTATTGGTTCATTATTTGCTTGTAAATATTATTGTCGGAAATAAGTATATACTTATAGGTATATTTTCAAAACATTCAAACCATATTCATCTCGGACTGAACATTGAAGGTTTTCCTTACTTGGAGTTGCATACAAATTCAAGAAGCGAGCTTTTCAGGTTATTGATAGAATTAGATAGAATAAAAATTTGAGAATTTTTATGTTTGCATAATACTCGTTCTGTGTTCTCCAGAGATTCTCGTTCATCTCAAGAATTTGATAGGTTAGTTTTCCTTGTGGATAGTTCATGATCAACAAGAAAAATCTTGTTGATCCAAGTGAAGATCGCGTATTCACATTTGAATATCATTTTTTTTATTTGTTGTTTCTTCGTCGTATTTTACAAAAGGTGCATTTTTTTATGAAAATAGTAAATAAAGAGTTTGGGATTATACTTAAAGTAGCAAAGCTATGCTACATAACGTTATAACGATTTTAAAAAACGTTTTTGTTATGAAACAAAATAAAACACATTACATAAGTCCAGCTAACAATAAGAAAGATTTTGTGAGTATATAGAAAGTAAACAGGCTATAGAGACTCACTTGATTGTGCCTTAATGCATGGATCGTTAAAAGAGTCGTCAAAGAACCAGAATGTAGAAGACGAAACATTCCCATTGATTACTTGGGTATACATATTCGTGTCAGTAAACTAAGATTGACCATTAGAAAATCTCCACGTTCCTAAAGCGAGTTTCGAATTATAAAAGCACGTTCGTTATAAGTAAGTGCTTGCGTGCGTCCCCTCTAAAATGGTACTAAAGTATTACTTGCCGTAATTTCTTTAGACAGTAGCTTAAATACCTGCGTAAGAGAGAATTTCTTACGTTTACATTTCGTATGTGTAAATGTGTATTAAAGATTTTTAATACATGCTATATTGTATCTGTATGCTGAGATTTTGAATTTTTTTGACTGTTTGTGCTATGGCTTTATTTTTAGATGCTCAAAGTTTTTCCGTACATAACTGAGCAATACGTCCTCGAGTACCGCTCACCTCGCTAATTATTATCATTAATTTTTAAAACCAGTGAAAGTTTGTATGGTGAAAGCTCTACTCGTGACGAAATCTTAAGTGGCGAAAGTTAACCAACTGTTTGTTCCTTAATTATCACTTTCATTTATTCAATAGTAGATACTGATATTTGGAAACTAGTAGCTACGCAGTTTAAGTTTGACTTTCTTTACTTTCTCCGAAAGCATATGTACATTTATCTTGGAATGTTAATTGTAAATAGAAAATAAAAGACTTATAGTCAATGACTTTTAGTCTTATTACAATTTTATCGCTGTAATATAACCTTCAACGAGTAGGGGTTGACTGTGGCATTTAATTAAATTTGACTGAATTGCTTGGGAACGATTTTTATCTTTAGCTTATATTTGTAGTTTGGGAAGAAAGAGAGTTTTGTGATGTTTGTGTTCAAAGTAACAGTTTGTATGAGAAATATGATTGTAAAAAGAGACTAGAAAATATACTTTACATGAAAACACTCGTTTTTTTGTAGGTAATAAAAAAGAGGAATGTATGTTGTGTAGCGTGTGCCCCTGTAATTCACAGTGAGCATTTTGTTGTAAAATGTATGATGATACGAAACCAAGAAATGGAATTATGAGTCACGTCAGCGCTTATAAGTTATATATATAGTGTGGTGAGAAAGAAACCACAGTAATTTGTGCAAGCTTTTCAGCCGCCTGCGCTCAGATAAATTGTAAGATGGTGAAGGTAAACTCAAAACTGCTTCAATTAATAATTGTTAAATCACTCCACAGTCTTAGACAACGAAAAAAAAAACAGTAATATACGTACATAACATACCTAGTTTTTTAAACTCCTTCAAAACATTGGAGTTTTAAACCCCGTTTCCAGCAACAAATATATTGATTTGTATACTAACCAATGTAACGTGAAGTTTGTAACTAACATACTTGTAGTCTTCAAAATACGTAAAGCTAATGCTATGTGTGTTTGTCTTTTTTTACATATATTTATATATTAGATAAATGTCTGTGGCGTTTTGATAACAATTAATATAGAATTGACCTGAATTGAATTGATTAACGAACAAGTATCAGTATGATTATCAGGGATAATGTATTACCACTGGAATAATGGTTTATGTATTTACAAAGTATATGAAATGGCAATTTATTGTTGTAAAAGTGCAAAAATTATAAAAATACAATGCAGTACAGGTATTTATATTTTGTTGTACATGTAGTTTTATAGACATAACATAATTAGTATTAATTAGGTATGTAAAAAAACAAAATAATGAATAGTACTATTTACACACAGTACAGTAGAAGTAGCACTATAGTTTGTTCAAAGGAAATTGTGCTTGTAAATACGTACAACATACATTCTACAGTTTGATTGCCGATAAAACACAATTAAAATCTGCATGGTTTTTTCTTGAATAATAAAATGTATGAACGAATGAAACAAAGTTTTTTTAGAGTAAATTGGGATATAAAGAAAATTTACAATGTGTTATTTTAGGCTCATCAAATGTACCTCAGGTAGAGTCAAATGGAAGTGGAATGGATCGTAGTCCTTCTGGTGGCTCGATAGGACGAAATCCAAGTGGTACTAATTTAGCTGGCGATGATGGAGAAACACACACCAATAAAGTAATCATCAGATTGGCTATACTGGCTGTACGCGGCTCGTTCATACGAGTCGTTTGAGCCCAACATATTTAATTTGTAGAGAAATTATTCTTTGATTGAGGTTTTATAATGTAGTAATAAATTGCAATTATTTCTTAATAGGGTAATACACATTTCATGCGGAAAATACCGGCCGGGGCCGAGGCCTCGAATATCCTTGTTGGTGAGGTGGATTTCCTGGAGAAACCTTTGTCAGCCTTTGTTCGCCTTTCGTAAGTTGTAATAATTTGTATTGTGTTAAATACAGTAGGTGTTATGTCATTTGGATTATTTGACTTATTTTTCCTTCTTCTTCTTTTTTACCAACAGACAAGCTGTTGTACTTGGTGACTTGACTGAAGTCCCTGTTCCGACACGCTTCCTTTTCTTGACTTTGGGACCCATGGTAAGTTGTAATCATTAAAAAAAAAAAGATTTCTATTCCGTATACGTAAGAAATGTGATTTTCAATGGAAATATGTGTACATTTTGAATTGAAGGGTGGCATAAGTCGATACCATGAAGTGGGACGAGCGATGGCTACACTAATGTCTGATGAGGTTTTCCATGATGTAGCCTACAAAGCCAAAAATCGTGGACATCTTCTAGCTGGTGTGGACGAGTTCCTGGATGCTGTAACTGTACTTCCTCCGGGGGAGTGGGATCCGAGCATTCGAATTGAGCCACCGGCAGCAATCCCTTCACAAGTATGGATGATGGCTTTTAAAGTAAATCAAATTTCGAACATAGTTGGAATGACATTCTGCTTTTGATAAAGGACCCTCGCAAACGTCCTCCTGAGCAACCCAAAGACGAGGCAGATGAAGAGGAGGACGAAGAGAAATTGCGGGAAGAGTCTGGACTAACTAGAACTGGGAAACTTTTTGGGGGCTTGGCAAATGATATCAGGCGAAAACGTCCTTGGTAATATTTTAATACATACTGTAATTGATGTGTACAGTACCTATAGAGTACGAGTAATGTTATGAAGGATGTGGTTTTAAAACCGTCAATTAAATATAAACAATTATTTATTTATTTGCAGGTATTGGTCTGATTTTAAAGATGCGTTGGCAATTCAGTGCGTTGCTAGTTGGATATTTCTCTACTTTGCATGTTTAACTCCAAGTAAGAAGAATCTTTAAGGTTTTGTAAACATCGATTGAGGTCATGTCAAATGAGTTTTAAATTATGGTATTTTGTTTTATTTTTCAGTCATTACTTTCGGTGGACTTTTAGGGAAGGCCACACATCAAAAAATGGCAGCAATTGAATCATTAGTTTCTGGATTCGTCTGTGGAATAGGCTATGGTTTCTTTTCTGGACAACCCCTGACAATTTTAGGTTCAACTGGCCCTGTCCTCGTCTTTGAAACAATCTTAGTGGAATTTTGCGAGTAATTTGATTTTAATCAGTTTAGATCTTGTATAAACGCTCCTTTTTAAAACAGTAGCTTTAGCACTGTGTCAAAGGACTAAAGCTTAACGTTAGTTTTATATTTGTGTGAACAGTACAATATTTTCATTTGAACTAATGCGTATTTAATGTATGCATAGTCGTTTTGAGTTCGACTACTTACAGTTACGGCTGTGGATCGGCCTGTGGATGGGTTTGATTTTAATCATCCTCGTAGCTTTGGACGCTAGTGCTTTCGTATGCTACATCACTAGATTTACTGAAGAAAATTTCGCCACACTCATCGCATTTATTTTCATGGTTGAGGTGAGTTATACCAAACACACTTGTATGTAAATATCATGTTGTTGGATTGTATTTAAAACTTTCCCTCCTGCTGTGAAAGTTTGGATGACGTTTTTTTAACTTTTTTTTTTTTTTGAATATAGGCTGTTAAAAACGTTGCTGAGATTAAAAAGAATTTTCCAATAAATCCTCATGCGGAAAATACTGCGGGTTACTCTTGTGAATGCCGACCATCGTTTTCCAATATGTCCGACCGAATTCCTGATACGCTCCTCCTTCATGTTACTTTTGAAGAATGTGAAAAGGCGGTTAGTTGTTACTTATTAATAATAAATTATTAAATTATTATTATTGACAATACACCACATAGTATGTGTATTTGATTTTAAAAGTGTTTTAATTGTTTTTTACAGCCGTACAATGGGACGCTTGTCGGAGGTGGTTGTGGATATTACCCAGGCGAGTCACTTAGTTTTGTTTTGATTTTATATTAATTACTTTTAAAACTAGAAATGATTTTCTAAATTAAAATTTTTAGGTACGCTAATTTACTATAATTTTTTTGTTACAGATGTTTTTCTGATGTCTGTCCTCCTATTTATAGGAACATTCTTAATCTCTGTTACGCTCAAAGACTTTAGGAATTCATTGTTTTTCCCTGCCAAAGTAAGTACTTTATCAATGTTTTGTTTATCGTATTCTCAATTATAATTGATGATGTGAACAAGTTTTCAAGTTCTGTGTAGTCTGTATTTGTTTTATTCGCTTATTTTTTATAGATTCGGCAGGTTGTGAGCGATTTTGCTGTTATTATAGCAATCATTTCTATGTCTGTTTTTGACATTGTTGTTGGCTTGCGAACTCCAAAACTTCAAGTACCTGAAAAGTTTGCGCCAACTTTGCCAACAAGAGGGTGGATAATTTCTCCATTTGGAGCGAATCCTCCTTGGACATATTTTGCGGCCATTCTTCCAGCTCTTCTGGCGACCATCCTCATCTTTATGGATCAACAGATTTCTGCTGTCATAATCAATCGCAAAGAACACAAGCTCAAGTAAGTAACTATATACATATTATGTGCATACGTGACTCCGGATATGAAGTGCGTAGTACTTGAGATGTATGTAGTCTATGTAGTATGCGAACTATGAAATAATCGTATGAATCGTATTTAATACAGAACTTGATTTTATTCTGTGAATTCCCGTAGGAAAGGATGTGGCTATCACTTGGATTTATTTGTACTGTCTATTCTGATTATTATTTGTTCATTAATGGGAATACCATGGTTTGTAGCAGCTACTGTGCTCTCCATGAATCATGTCAATTCTTTAAAAATGGAGTCAGAATCTGCCGCTCCGGGAGAGAAACCTCAATTCTTAGGTGTTCGAGAGCAACGGTGTACGCACATTTTAATTTTTGTCATGATAGGCCTCTCTGTGGCAATTACTCCGGTGCTAAAGAACATCCCCATGCCTGTCCTTTACGGGGTCTTTCTCTACATGGGTGTCAACTCGTAAGTACACTTAACACTAGAATCATGTATGTATATAGAAAGAAGTTTTTTTTTCTTCATCAAAATGATATAATAATGAAAACTTGTGTGTGTGATCTTTTAGTCTGAAAGGCATGCAGTTTTTTGAGAGAATTCTAATCATCTTTATGCCTACAAAGTATCAACCGGACTATATGTTTTTAAGACAGGTAATTTTTTAAGATAATATAGCGTAATATGCGTGATTCAATATTATGAAAGCATCACTTATTCTTTGTGGATAACCAAAGTGTAATCTGTGGATATGATTACTTTGTAAACAGGTTCCATTACTTCGAGTCCATTTATTTACTATGATACAACTAGCTTGTTTAATTGCTCTTTGGGTTATTAAGTCATTCAAAAGTACTTCGATTCTCTTCCCAGTGATGGTAAGTATAATTATCCATTTTATCACGTATCAACTATGAACGTTTTTTTTTAACCTAATTTGGCGATGATGTTACTTTAGTTGGTTGTGATGATCTTCATCCGAAAGTTCCTGGATTACGTGTTCAGTCAAAGAGAATTGAAAATTTTGGACGATATAATGCCGGAGAGCACTAAACGTAGAGTAGAAGAGGAAATGAGAATGAAGGAAGATTTTGACCCAGAGGTATGGTAACGACAGTCCTTTAAATATTCCATATTTTTATAAAAACTGCTCTTGTTCGTCCTTTATGTTAGCATGTTTAGTACGTCTTTATTTTATTTTTAGTTTTCATATCGTTATTATCAGTACTTAAATAGCTTGTTTATAATGTCAAATTTAAATGGTATGTAAGCATACATGCAATTAATACTATGTACATTAATTCATTTTTGCTTTTGCTTAGTTCTGGGAATAAGAAGTATCATTTTCATAATGAAGCCATCATGTAGAATATATTGGTTCATTAGCATTTAGCATACAAATACCTACTTATACATATTTGTGGAGGGAATATGTACAATAATTATTGTTCTTAAAGGTTATTTGAAGATATGCATTCGGCAATGAGAAGTACAAAATATAAATTGTTATTATTTTTATTTATTTTTTTGTTTTAAATCTTTCTCTCCTTTTTTTTTTTTTTTAGAAAAAAGCAGCTTTTATGATTTCCATATATTATATGTTTGACTGTATTTTCCTAAGCATTGTACCGAGTATTATTACATTTATTAATCTACTTTTCATTTTAACTTCAAATATAAAAGGTGCAATAATTTTTCATACTTTATTTATTTGTGTCATTGTCAGTCGAAGGATCACAGGAAGAAATTATTTCCTCATAAAGGGAATTCAGGCGTAAGTTCATTATCGCTGTAAAAATTCTCTTTTATACAACTTATTTACTACAGTTTTTTTCTTTTAATTAATGTTTTTGGTTTCTGAGTTCACATGATTTCAATTTTTTGTGCAAACAAAGTCTCATATGCCAAATTTATTCATTTCATCCTCATGTCATGGTTTATTATGCATAATAATTTACCATGGTAAATTTGCGACTTTTCCATAAAATTATTCACAATGACCTTGTATTCAGTTTTCCATATGACGTGCACAATTATTATGCTTATAAGTGTGTGCCTTTCCCTGTCGTTCCGAAAATCGCACTTGTCAAAAAATTATTAATGGTTGCCCATTATTTAACTATACTTCAACGTTTTCTGTCCTTTTTTATGTTCTGACATTATGCTGTTTTTATAACTGGGGGGAAAAACTGTCTATATTTAAATAGCAAAAACATTAATTGAATACTCTTGTACGTAAACAGAAAACTCTAGCAATCGGGGAAAGTGGTAACCTACAAATTCCATTGGCAAATGGAAATGTTATGAAAATCCCTCTGTCCTCTGTCAATATAACAGAAGAAGTTAATAAAACTGGAATTTGGAAGCAAGTAAACAACCTCAATACTAAAGACTCTCACACAAAGGAAGGTCGATTGAAATCTGGGAATGTTGACAAGTAAGTTTCCGCACGGCTCATAATTTTATAAAAACGTCTCTATAGTCCATAGTTGATTCAATCAACTTGATTGTATTATAATTATACATGTGTCGACTATGATTTTCGATATAGAGAGAGGAAAGAGAAGAGTGTAAGAAAGCGAGGTACAAAGAAAGACGCAATAAGTGACGAAGAGCGGAGACGTTTATCTGGTAAATAAAGTTTACAACATGTATTATTAATGATCATGAAATGAATGTATGACTAATGACTTGGGATTGATAATTTGTCATCATATCCAATTTTAGACGACATCAAATATAAATAGTATAGTTTTATAGAATATGTACAAAACCCAATTTTTTGTTGTTTTTTTTTCATTTAAATTGCCATTTATAGAGATTTGTCGTGTACGTATTGTAATCTAATAAATGTCTTGATTTTGCAATTTTCACAGAACTACCTGAAGAGGAGGAAGCAGAAGGAATTACGATAAAGGTAGATCATCCTGTTATTTAACAAATTAGGAGCCTTTAGTTTTTTTCTAGAATTAGAGTAGTTATCTACATATTTACACTTATTAGTATAACAAACTATATTGGAAAGTTTCCAATGGAAACTCTTGATTCCGCAACAGTGAATTCGAAGTATTCTTTACTATTAATAGTTTCTATTTCTAAAAAACGATTTTCACCTATCCAGCTTTTGACGCACGTACTTTAGTCACGTTTGTAGTTGTACTTATTAATGATAATGAAAATGAATTATCGTCACGTAAAGTAATATAGCTATTGACTTGAATGTAAGCCAACAAACAGGGGTTGTTTTGCTATGATATCTATCTATAATATTACTCTTCATAAGATTTAAAAGAAAAAATTTATTTGTTTTTTTTATTGTTTGACTTATTTTGTTAAAAAAATTGTATTCATGATGATTATTATGACTCTTGCTACGATTTACTTTACGTATCTCGTAATTATGGTATATATGGTATATGGTATATATATATATAACATTATTATTACCAATTTGAAACCATTTTATTTTGTATGACAGTATACGGCTAACCCAATAAGTTTTATGTATAACATATTTATTATATCTAAATGACAAAAGCACAATCGCTGCATTGTTTGATTTTGTGATGGATTTTGTGATTGATTTGCTAGCCTTGTGTTCTTATTCTTGAATACTAATTATAGACTATAATTTATAGTTATTACGTTTCTAGTATTATTGTAATTCACTCAAAACACCATGTAGAAGACTCTCAAGTATATTATTATTATTATCTTAAATTTACTCCCAAATTCGAATTTTGCTCATTACTACTTTAGAGGACCCATGGGTAAAAATGAGCCAGGTATCCACATTGCGGGGCCCCATAATACGGGGTAATACGGATACCTTGGCTCATTTTTGCCCATGGGTCCTCTACTATTTATTATACGGTATAATTTATACCTAATTATCATTACCATAATCACTTACATGCTAGGAAAATATTAGTCAAGTTATTTTTCCATCATTTCAATTGATAATATTGAATGGAATACGCTTTAAGCTATATCCTTTTACTTTTAATCTATGTCATCATGAATTTCTCGGTGTTTTTTTTTGTCTTTTTTAAAATCATACTTGCAATTTATTATTTTGCGCACAACTCGCTCAGTGAACCGTACTTAAGTATGTTACAAAATGCTCTGCTAATCGCAGACTGCTATGCAGCAATTCCAAAAATTTATTCCGCTGATACATTTTTTTAAAATTGTGATTTATGCCAATAGTAGCAGTAGAAATTCCCTATATTTACTGGAACCGGTTTATTGGAATTATTAGTTCTATTAAAAAAATGAAATTTGTATACCAATTCAGGATTAGTTTTTTTATTTAAAAACTTTGGCAAAACAAAAAGAGATTGAATTTTTTTATTTTGTTCTCATTATATAAATATTGACAAATTTTCTTTCGATATTTCGTTCGTACTATACTTATTAATACTTATATGTAGTTGTGAAAAAAAAACTCGCTTCTTTGAGTATCCATGTGTTAACGAATTGAACTTTATTAAAAAAAATTTACTACCAATTGCTCACTCGCACACCCACAAAATTGCATGAATCTTACAACACTTATTGAATCACTTAATTATATATTTGTCTTAATCCTAGTATCATGTACCTACATAAATTCGCTAGTTTCCATCTCATTCATTATTAGAAGTACTTACCTATTGTATTTCAGGAATATATTTAAGAAATGTTTTGTTTGAGCTTCCCCTATACTTACCTTCACCAGCACAAAATTATCGTGCCAAAATGAACTTCACCAGTAAGCACGAATTTTAAGCAGTTTTTCACTTATTCTAAGCAGTAGTAAACTACTGCTGCTGCTATACTGCATGTGCAGAGTACTTAATATTTTCGTGCTAAAATAGAATTTTGAAAGGTTGATTATTGATTAAGTACTGATACCATACTTAATTCTAACGGCAATTTTACTAACTCTTTCACCTTGACTCAACACGCAATTTACTCCTAATCTCAAATTGTCAGCATTTTTATTTTAAATGAAGCAGAGCTTTTACTTTCTACAGATTGTCGGTTTAACTTTGTTTAAAGTAATAATTATAATGATCAATAATAACATAATCATGAAAAAAGTCAAGAAAAAAAAAATTAAAACTGAAATAACTGACGGGAGTTTTTGAACTCTGGACTTTTGTCCTGAAACTTTGTATAGGAATAAAACGATGAGGAAAGGACATCATTGATTGGACTCGAGGAAATTTAACTGGATTGGATTATCAACAATAATCTTATTAAACATGTATACAATTGTTAACTCTTTCCAGTCATTTTGATCATTTCTATGAAAAAAAAACTTTTCGTTCAAACACAAAAAAAATTACAGTCTTAAGTCTATAATACTTCTGGCATCACTAGTACGTATACATGTAAAAGAAAAACGCAATTCTATAGCGTTCATATATAATAAGAACGGTATCAAAATCAATAGTGAACCTTTCGTATCATAGTAGTAGAAACCTTGATGTTGGCAAATACAATGTTAACAATTAACTACAATATTACAATAGATACATACAATTACTTTACTATAATTTTTTAATCAAAGTTTTTGTGTGCCATATACGAACAATGTTTATGTACATATATTATTTAGGAATCCGTAAAATAAATTCCTGGCACTTTTACAATCAGATAAATTAGTAGTACATGTACTAATTACTGATTACTGATATTGACAGAGAATGGTTGTAATGTATACTAATTGTCATACACACACACATATGCATTACAGTTATTCAAACTAGGTCGACATTAGGCTTTAATCCCTGGAGGAGGAATGACATCACAATAATTACTATGATTTTACTCGTTATTCTTTTGCAGATGACGGCTAGTATTAAGTTCATATTAACTTACTATGTAAATATTACTTCCCCAAAATTTAGAGTATAGCAAAAAATGTTATTAGTTGTGCAATATTTTGAGCTTGAAGCATTATTTGTTACCACAAAGTATATATTTTATAATATTCATATTCGTATTAGCTATATAGAGACTATAGATTATGAATACTAGATGATGATACAAAGGAAATGTTGTGAATGACAATCATTTATTTTTTGGCTGGGGTATTCCATACACTAGAAATTAAATAAGCAAGATGATTATAGATGTGTGTGTGTGCATTGAGCTATAGAATGGTTAGTGCTAAATTGTATTACACATATATATACATACTGAATATGTCTCGGCCTGGAAAAGGACACCACACAAGAAATACACACTCACGCACTACATATTCCTTTATTCGAATGGATTGTTATATGAGGGATGGCTTTCGGGTTGATTATTATCAAAGCAGACACCAATATAGAAAAACATTTACCTAATAAATCAAATTCCCCCCATCATCTCTATTCGCAGACTACCAGCAGCGCAGCACACACATACATTAAGAGATTGTAAAAATAACTACATACATCATCAGCTTTTAGTATACAAGCCTTTAACTAGTTCCAAAATTTATGACAATGCAATGAACAAAAGAGCTTATTACTATTGCCATTATTTAACACAAAATTTGCACATTCAATCACACAAACTCAATTTACGCCTTTGCTTTAGTAACAAACAGTTGAATTGAATTCATTTCATTCACGATTCGAGATTTTTTTTTTTCAGTTGACAGAAGTGTATAAATACATATAGTTCATAATAATTCGCTCAAGGCAGAATAACAAAAGTGTTTGTTGCATCAATTTTATTCTAAAGTACTTTGAAGTAGACTTGAATGAAACCGTATACTGGAGTAAATATATGAGCTATATAGCTATATAGCTGTATGACTGTCTATATGTATATGGAAAGAAAAATGATACATATTACATTTACAATGCTGAATAAGTGAATAGGCTATATGTGTGATTCTATATATGTGTACCTATAAGGGTAATTTATTAATGACTAATAAGTTGTATTTATGTATCACATTATTATTTAAAGTATTTTGATTAGTGTATCGTTTTAATGGCTAAATGGGAATTTTTGATGATAATTGTGTGCTGTAGATGGCCAATTCGAAATACAGCAAAGCAGAAACACCTGTTTGAAAAAAATTAAACACTCTGAACATTGAACTCTCCTACACTACCTCTACGACATACTACACTACCCAAGTTCCTTCGTTGGTTCTCTCAATCTCAATCAAACTTCTAGCTGCCACTCTGCTCTATTTCAATTCTTTTAAATGTCATTGTTATTTAATTTAAACACAACTTGTCTACATATTTTTTTGATGTGTGTCTGCTATTTTCGTATATGTTTCCTTTTTTTATGTTTTTTGTTTTTGGTTACATTCACCGTACTACATACTATTTGATATCTGTAATGATGCCTCTATATAGAAAACACTGAAATCTTCTTACTTACTCTGTCGATTTGTAATGTTCAAAAACCTTGACATATACCTATATATATATTATATAGTTCATATGTAAAGTTATTCTTCTAAACATATAAAAAAATATACCTTGATTAGACCTTATATACGCTTTGTATCTTTAAAATGTCAGGTTAAAATGATTACAATGTAGCCTAAATGACTGTTTAGCTTTAAAATACCTTAAACCTGTCACCAAGGGTTATATATTCCTGCTTCATTGTTACATCCTGTGAATTTTCACAGAGCACACACACACACACGCACACAACAAAGATTATTTACATGGCCAAAACGTTTCTTCTTGTGTGTTAGTTTTGAATTGAGTATATAGTTATATTCCGCAGTGAACATATGGAATGTGACATTTTCTTGAGATTTTTGTTATCTATATATACAAGTAGATAGAAAGTGCAACAATAATTGATTATACATAATCTTCAACTCAAATTGTTTCGAATTATTTTGTGGTCATTTATTTAGTTTGTTCTACTTTTCTAAATCCCCGTGTTTTCAATATGGTATATTGAAAACTTTTCATGGTTCTCCTCGAAGCAACTGAGAGCTCCAAAAAAAAAATAAGAAATAAAATCTCAGGTTTTCTCGTACATTATAAATCTGCATGTATATGAAGCAGAAAACAAATGAAATTATATTAAAAGTTCTTAGGGAAATATGTATATATTTGATTATATATTTTATGACATAATAACGCTGGCGATGTTTAGGATATTATACTGAAGATACAAACTCAAGAATATAAGGTTTATTATCGTTAAGGCCGCAGGATCATAATTTTATTAATCCTGCATAATATATATAAACTACGAATGTAAGTATAAATATTCTACATATGAATGTTTTGTGATTGAAAGGAGCAACGGCCATGTTGACTGCTACAGTAAATATATAGTTAAAGTTGAATTTATGAGCCTGCAAAAACATTTACAGAACACACAACTATAGGCCTACATATTTAGAACTGGCTAGACCCTTTTCTTAATTACTGCAGGTAGAAACTGCTACAAATTTGCAAGTTGTAAACAAACATGAGCCAGTTTTACAGGTCGTTTGTAAAAGAAAATGCAAGCATATATTATACGATAGTTGAACATGAATGTGGTTATAAGAATGAGAAAGTCCGAATTTTTCTCCATCTGCCTTTGTTTTATTTGAATATAGTATAATCGGATGCACAACAATGACGAAGACGAGTGACGATTAAATACAAAAATACTCTCAATGATAATCCTGTCTTTTTTCGTCTTTAAACAAATAGTAAATCTTTATGCAAAATAGAATTGAAATTATCTTCTACTCTTTTTTCTTAGTAGTCATGTTTTTCTATTTACAGAGTGAGAACACTTTGTTTTCAGTTTCCTATTCAGTGACTGTGGACTTGAGTTTTCAGCCCATACAAAAACCGACTATGTACATACTTATATTCAAATGTCTGTTTTTCCTTCGTTTTGTTGTCGAAAGTTTTTCGTAGAAAATACATAATATTGTCAAATTTTTCAGTGGTGAATGTCAACTTTTTTTGCACTGAATGAAATAACGTATACGTAAGTAGACTATGATTTAGCTAGCATGCCACACTAAGTAAGTAAATCCATACCCCTACCCTCTTTCTGTACAAGAAAATTGATAGAATTTAAATTCCAAGTAAAGATTTAAATGTGTATTTACGCTTGCAAGAAACTTAAAAAGTAAAGACTATCTGTATTTAAAAAAATATACATGAAAAAAAAGATATATATATATCTATATATATACTAAATAAATTTTTAATAAAAAATGAATAAAGACTAACAGATATATAAACGTTTATTTTTAGATGCGCTTATTGCGAAAAGCATTCTTTGATGATGGTTTTTGATCGAGGAGAAAAAAAGAGAGTGAAGTGTACTAAACTGCATCTACAATGCATTTCCTATAATCCCCTCTACTATAATCTATAATAATAAAACAAAAATGTTATATCCACCTCAATCTCTCTCTCTCTCTCTCTATACTTTCTGCATGTGGCATGAGGAATGTGGAATGGAACAAAAATGCCATTATACAAGAAAGGACTCGACATCTCCACAAAATATAACAATAATAATACTAAACTGAATATACTTCCAGGACGTTCAAAATAATAAAATATAATTCGTCCTGCTCAGTCAAGTCTCCAAATTACATATACTTACATGCATTTACAAATGATCCAAAATGAATATGAAAAAATTAAAGCAAAAGAGGATACTACTAATAAAAGAACAGTAGATTTATATAATTTACAATAAAATTACATTAGGAAATTAAGTAGAATTGTATTGCAGTAATGTATCTAGATGAAAAGTGATCGTTCTACATAGTATAATAGAGTAAAATACACTCTCAGTAAATCATGCGTAGCTAATATATATATAGTAAGAGGAAGTTCAAAGGTCGATTTCATGTCGAGTTGTCAGTTGTTCATGCATGCAATTTACCAGTATTTCATAAGTTTTCCTATTTTTATTTACTTGTGTAGATTTCAGATTGGACATTGTATATATAATGTTACAATTCTACAATATTTTATATGACAGAGCCAACTTACTACCTAAATAATTAAATAAGCTAAAGAAATATGTCGTAAATACAGACAGAGGGGATAAACTATATATATATAATTTTTATTACTTACTTATTTACTTGCATAAATATGTACAGGCAAAGACAATGACGAAAGAACTCTCTTTTATTTCCAGAAATACTCACAAAAATAAAGACCACAGAGTAATTAACAAATGTAGCTGAATATTCATATTATATAATTCATGTCAATTAAATAGTTTGAGACAAAGAAAAATTGATAAAACTACAAAAAAAAGAAGCTTTTACAGATATTAGTACAAACATATATACAAGTTTACACAATTCGAAACTTTTATTGTTATGCTCATTGTTTTATGATTTTATAATAATACTTATTATTAATATTAGTGTGTACTAAACTATTAATATAACGATGTTTTAGACATTTTTCCCCTGATATACTGATTGTACATGAAAACTTTCTTTCAAATGTATGTACTTATTATGTTTAAGATTGTGCGACAGATTGGACAAATTGCGACAAAATGTTCACTGAAAATTAAGTATACATATGGACATGGATAAAATAAGTGGTACTTGCTTGAGAAAAGTTTATACCAGGACAATATTGATACTAATTGCGTAATTAATGTAGATGATGATGACGATGATGATGGAGGAAAGAAATTTCAGAATATAAAATGTCAAATCACTATAATATACAGATTGACATTCGGAAGCGAATCAATCTGGAATTACTTTGTTATGCCTATCCTATATACATATTCCAGTTTTGTGTTACAATGATATGTATAAGTAGAGTTATGTAGTAAGCTAAAAAGAAAGAAAGAGGAAATATTAGTAAGTGAAAAGAATAAAAGCAGTTATGAGAATTAGAGTACATGTATTACACAAAATATGTTAATCATTAGAGGCTGTACTTACACAGGGAGGAAAATTCTATAAACGCAAAAAAAAACTATTCATAATTGTTATACTATTTATTATTTAGGAAAAGGAAAAAAACCGTGATTAAAAATGTGAATTGCTAAGAAAAGATGCAAACTTTGTTACTAAATAAATACACAAAAAAAATATACTAATAAAGTCACAAAAAAACCACAAAAGTAAAATATGAAACATCGTTGTGGAACAGCGTGTACATTATGATGTTCATGATGATGATATATAAAAACGAAAAAACGTAAAGATACAAAATGAATCGATGAAATAATAAGTCATTAAATTGAGTAGGGACTTGAATTTAATTAGTAAATGTTAAAAATGTATCTACAAATAAATACGTTGTACAAGTTTGAAAAATGTAAATAAATACCAAAAAAAAAAAAAATGTTAAAAAATAAAATGTTGTCAATGTGCACATTATTATTACTGCATATGATGTAATTTTACTAATTTTATTTGATCGGCTTATCAAATTTTTCTTGCATAATGACAATATCGTAAATATATATAAATACAGAGATGAATTCATATGAAATGTCTTCATGTGGTAAAGTGAAAAAGAAATCTCTATCGGGTCCTGACCTCAAACCTAGGAAATGACGTCAACTGATCCCTCTAAATTTTCCTTCCAGAAATTTCGCACTGAGTCAAAATGAATGTGATGTGAGAGACTATGAAACTATGACCGTTGACTAAAATTGTCATTAAAAAAAATTAGACTTGTGAGACGCAGAAGAAATGTCAATATGATATGGAAAAGTGTCAAAATTCCAGGCACATTCAATGTCAAGAGCGAGTCACTCCTACTGTGGGAATGAGTAAAAACTCAAAACTCGATAGATTTTTTCAGTCATTTCATTTCGTCATTTTTGTCAGCACCATAAAGAGTATATGAGTAAGTACTCGTACAAATACAACTCTCCATCCTTAAACTATAGAAACGTTTTTCAAAACCATGGGAAGTGTCAACAAGTTGGGTTAGAAAGGCTAACTGATTACTCGAGAGAAATTATGCAAACTGTATTTTTATATTTTTGCATCAACTTGAGAGATATAGATAGCCGCCGCCACGTTGGATTCACGTATAGAATCATTAAAAAAAATATGTTGATCTTGCACTGATTTTATCCCCCTCCTCTCGTTTTTATGTTATCGTTGAGTCACACATATTGAATATATGTACACGAAGCGAGACTTGAAAAAAAAATTAAATGACGCATAGTATCTGTCCTTATTTAAAGCAGAATATGTAGAAACTATACAAGTGGTACATTTCGCATGGAAACTTCCATCTCTAGATTTATTAGTATATGTACCTACAAAGGCCCAAATGATTCTTTTTGTCTGTCGAGGAAAAGAATGGAACCCTTTTTTTTGTTCTTATGAACCAACCTTGAGGAAATATAATAATGAATGTATGAATTTTTCTATGGATTGTGTCAAAATGTCAAGTCTGGACTCTCGACCGGCGTGTGAACATACTGAACATACAAAACCCAAGCCAATGTCATATATGAAATAATTGACAATGTATACGTACGGAGTATATAATAGTTAATATGAAGCTTTCGGAAGCTTTCATTTTTTGAGTATACATGCAGTACATCACACTCAATCATATCCTTTATCCAAATTAAGATCCACACACATACATGCACTTACGTAGACCATTTTTACGCCTACCGTAATTAACGTAGTTAAGTAGTGTACAAGTGTGGAAAGAAGCAAACCGTGTGCAATTTTGTACTTGAAGAGAGACAAGTTATTTTTGTAAAAGTCATAAGAAAAAAAAGACTCTCCTCCTATAATTCCTATATACACACATATTATGTCTTTATGGAATAATGTATGGGATACTCTGTGTAAATAAATATCAATGAATCTTTTCCTTTATCTTCAATTTTACCGAGTTGACAGACTCCAATTTTCTTATGACTTATTAAAGTAAAGTAAACGAAAACTTATGATATATTGATGACTATATGCACACTCACATTCACACTCATATTTTTGCCTGCTGTCCTGCTGTCCTCTGTGTGTGTGTGTGTATACGTATTCTGTGTAGGTAGTTATCAAGGAATTGACCCAGTAATAAAAACCCTGTCCAGTCTATAAGTAAGACTGGACTGTATAAGATGAAATCATTTCAACTTTCAGCATTTTCTATAAACAACTAGCGAACGCAGTTTCAAAATATACACACATTCGATTCGATTCGATTTGATCATCCTTTATCTCTGCTCTCTCTCTACTTTAAATTAGCAACATAATACTTTAAAATCAGTGTTTTTCTATAACTTGAAACTGGAGACAAATTCATATTAAAAATAAGAGAACTAAAAACACAGTCGTCTTTCTTGTTATCCACAACACAATCAAAAATTAAATATAGATTATTTTAAAAGAAGAAAAACAACTATATTATACAAATATCTTAGTGCGCCCATTTGGATTTATATTTCTTATCAACTTCAACTCAACCAGTCTCCAACGAACCAAAGATGAAAACGACAATATTACTCATCCTAGTTGCTCTCACCATTCTGGTACGTTGATTTTTCTATAAGTTTCCTGGTCATATAGTATAATAAATACCTAAATACGAGATTCCCACATTGCATAATTAATTAGTTCAGTACATTGTGTATTTTCTTTGAGCATGTATAATTATCAGTCTGTTAAAATTGAGGAGTTCTTCAAATGACTCAAGTTGTAATGTAAAGAATATACAAAAAAATATCAGAAAGTATACTCATTATTTTCTGTTGACATTCTTGACTGATTCGATATACCTACTATACCCATCCGGTATATTACTCGCATGCGTTTTTGTGTGTGAGTGAGTAAGTGAGTGTGTGTAACGTACACCGTGAAGGATGAACAATTTGTACATATACACAATCCCCTGTAAACAAGTTATGTTCTAGTTTTATCTGAAGAATATAATTTTTATAATGTATAATATATATACCTATATATTATACATTATAGTATTCTCAAGTAATGCTTCATGTAGCTAAGTTATGAAAACGCACAAACAATTAAGGTACATATTACATTTCAATGCACTTGTATATCTTTCCTGTACATAAGTATAAGTATATGTACGTATTATGCTCTATATTCTGATAGTTGTTACAATAACTGTGATAGAAGCCTCAAACAATAGATTTCAGCTTATAGGAATTTTTGTAATCATTCATACGCGTTAAGAGCGAGTAATAAATACGGATATATAGGGAAAAGAGCCGTGGATAATATAGGAAAGAATTTTTATACATATGATATTGTAACAATTACTCTAGGCTGTAAACTTTACAGTGTAAAAAGTGTAAGGTAAAAAAATGTGTGTAGGTAACTCGTATTGCACCATCGTATCGTGTCACTATACATAAAGGGCATTTAGATACATATTTTATAATACTATATTACATATAATATATTATATGTAAGCACGCACCTCTTGTTTTGGTGATCTTTTCTTGGATTTGTAATTGATGAGATTCGTATGCATGTAATAATATTTAAACAATGTTTTATGTCTGTAGTTTATTATAACTAATTTGACTTTGTGCCATACTCCGTTTGTGACTTTCTGTATTGACAATTTAGAATTTAGAGTAAAAGTGAGCAATATCGAGAGTAAGAGTAAAGACTAAAGAGATTGAGATAAAATAACAGCACGTTACTAATGAGCATTTGATATGTTACAGTTTTGTGCAAAAAGTCCTATATGGCTATTATCATATCATCATATTAAATAATAAAGTCGCTTCAGGCCTTTTCTCAATGCATTTTGTACGTTTGCAATGAGAGCAGTGAGTTGTATGACAATTGTTATAGATATAAATGATTAAATAATAATAGTGTATAGCACGTCACGATAAAGAATGTGAAAAGAATCTTGAAAAAATAAATGGAATAAAAAAAAACAAAGTTTTCGCAGACGGCTAACTGTGATAAGGCTGATAAGGAACTCAACGGCTTAAAACGTGTTCATACTCTTTTTTAAGTATTTTTCATTGTTTTGACTTCAACTCTCTTATTGGACTCCCAACAACACAAACAAAAACAATGGAAAGTATTTATAGGATGAAAGGAAATATATCTAAAAATATTTCTATAGTTCATTACATATTGAAAGGAAATTCCGTTTTTTTGTGCATTATCCTTGTAACATGAAAATCACATTATTATATTAATTTTGCAGTACTTGTAGATACTTTTAATTCATAAATACAAAGTATATGCTGGCGGAACGTGCCATACAAGTTTCTTATTGTTAGTACATTGTAAATAGAGTTATACTACAATTTTTAAGTTTGATTTAAAGTAGGATCGCTTTTCTTTTCATCCCTTATCTCATGTGTCGATATTGCATAAAAAAAACAAAGTAGCTGCTCATCCAAAGCTTACAGCTGTTTTGCAGTCAAGTGCAAGTACGAATGAACAAACTTTCCTAAGAATTTTGGAAACACACACACATGTGTGTGTGTGGAGATGTTGAACTAAAGAAAAACAAAAGATTTCTGTTGCAAAGTTATTTTTCTTGAAAATGAATACAATTTCCTACTTGTAAAAGGAGGTGACAAGTCTTAAGTACATATATTTGATTCACATTTATTGTAGGGCATGGTCAAAAAAAATTGTATTACATACTTCCGAACGTAATTGGAGAAATTACTACATGAAATACTGCACATTTGCACATTAGGGATTGAGACTGTGAAACCTTCCACTTCAATCACTTTTTTATCCTTTGAGCACCAAAACCTAAATGACATAGTCACAACATAAAGAGAATTTAGTTGTAAATATTGATTAATCAGAAGACTAATTTGCTTCGAATAAGAACAGAGTGCACAAGTACCACCAAATTGGTGGGGGTGGGGATGCAAATATAAAAAGCACCATTTTCATAACATAATTTGTAGTGCCGTCTGGAAATTGGGGGCTCAAATGTACACTGATTAATTTGAATTGTCAAGTCGTGGATAGAGAAACTTTCCAAACGCCTATATACTGTTACAGAGTTACAGATATTCAGAGACAAATATGCGAGTTAGTTTTAGTCATGTAATCTCATTGGAATTTTTTACGCATACAAATGCTAATACATCAAATACAAAGTATATAGAAACGGACAATGAATGTATATGTAAAAATGTAAAATGCAAAATGCAAAATGCAAGGAGCCCACAGAGAAACCTTTTGTATTTGGTTTTTGTAATGAAATCTTTTAAATTGGATTTTCTAAGGCCAAGTCCAACTCATTTGGTCTAATGTGGTTTCATTTATTTGATCCTAAAAAAAATCAAACACCTACGTTCACCCTTCTATTTACTGCATGTACATGATCTTGATTAGTATAAATGCTAACCACAAGAAAATGTAAGTTCTATGTTACCACATTTAATCCTTGTTTATATACCTATATATAGGTTTATGTATTTCCTTTAACTTTTTCCCCTTCCCTCTATCTGTCTCATTGCATTTACCCTTTTCATTCCATTGCATTTTTTTGCGTACAAAAAAGAATTTCGTATTGCATAGTTATTTTCTTAAGACTTGTCCTTCACATATAATTTAGTAATTAAAGCAAGGGAAAATGGAGAACTTTTATTACAGGGAAATTATCGTCTATTTTAATGGATTTGAGTAGGCACCGAGTATATATATGTATATATAGGCACACATTTGTATTTTGTATTGGTCACTGTGACTCGATTATCATTTACGGAAGGGAGGAGTACAAATCATTTTTAGTATCTGTATAGTACTGATATAAAGAAACAACTCTCATATTTGAGTCTGTCATTAGTCTTTACTGCCTTTGATTTAACTAGTGCTAATTACTTGGATGTACATATGCGATTGTAATTGCAGATATTGTCTTATTAAGCTATTAACACTGAAATGAACACTGAAATGAAGTGCTTGGGAAGAAAAAGTTTGTGATGAACCAAAATAATAATAATGTTGTTGTTGATTTTCTTATGTGAATTTTATAAGGTGATTTGTGAGGAGACGAAGGGTGACTGTGCTGTGGAGCAAATGTGGCGTTGTATGAACGACTGTAAATCAAAGGGCAATTACGGTATTTGTGAGTGGGGTCAATGCGCATGTACCACATGTTACTATCGCGCATGCAAAATTAAATGCCTCCGGGACCACGGGAAAATTGGTCAATGTCAAGATGACCAATGCAGATGTTTGGGTTAAAAACCCAAACATATATATAACTCATCACAACCAATATACTATTTTATTTTCCCATTCTCTCATATATTTCATATATGTCATCATCAACATTATTATTATTATTACTTTTTATTTTGAAATCCCTTTCTACAGGATATAGATTTTTATTTTTGAGCCTTAACTATAACTATTTCTATGTCGACTTTTGAATTTTATTATCTTTTCTTATGTATTATTATTATGAAACGCACTATTTTTCTAATAAAAATATCTCTCTACTGTTTATATATATACACACACAACGCGGAATGATACTGAGATTCAGTTTATTCTACACCCCTTGGGGAAAATCCTGTCCAATTTATATTGACACATGTAAATTTGTGGGAGATTTGTAAAATTAGTGTAGATGCTATTGCGTTATGTATATCTGTTGTAAGTACAAATTACCTTTACTCTACAAGAAATAAAACCATAAAAAAATTGCTTTGACTTCATTTACTACTAAAAGCCTTTTGATCTTTGTACACATTTATTTATTGAACATCTATATCTGCATTTGCAAAAATGAAAATGATGAAACACAAAAAACGCAGAAAAAAAGTGCTTTCAATATTTCCAATTTGATATGCAAATCCAGATGGTGGTCAAGCGGTCAAGCGGCAAGTGCATGCAGACGACTTGAACGTACACAAACACAGGTGATTTTAAATGCACTTCATTCTTCGTTCTCTATATATATATCATCTGACATTTACAATGTTATTATGTCACGGGCTATAGTGTGTATATATATGCAGAAAACATTTCTACTTTGGTGACAAGGTGAAACCGGTTCCTTTAAAAATTGAGCAACACATTTGTGGAAAAAAGGCAAAAAACTGTAAATAATTTGGAATGCATCCCAAATCTGAAATTGGTTTTACATTTACCTCTTATTGAAATTTGAAACTACACCAAAATGACTACATGTCTCGCTATTGTCCACCTTTGCGTACATAACTTAAAAGTAAAAGTATACACACAACACACAAAATTATACATTATCCATTATAGTTGAGAAAAACTTGTTTTTAAGACAATTAGTTCAATAGTAAAAGCATTTAGGTATTATTACTAAATGAAACCAATTTTTAAATGCTTTGTCTCATTAATTTTTACACTGCTACACCAATAAAAATCTGAACATGGAAGATGATGTCTATATTTTTAGCTTTCACAATGACAGATTCTTAAGTAAAATTAACTTTAATTTCAACATACGATATATTATGTATTATAGCACATTGTTTTTGTGAATCCTGTTTCGTTTTCACTCCATTCAAAACGAGAGAGATTTTTCCAAGCCAATGATTTTTGTACGAGACAATCCTTCATAAATTTAAGGCGAAGGACTTTCATCTGTGAGCAGACAAAAGGAAAAGACCAAAAAGGTTAAAAGTTAAAACATTTCAAGTCCAATATTAAATATATTCCAATATTCATTTTTGTTGGCTTCCTCTCTGTGACTCACATTTAAGAATTCACGCATGATGTATGAATTTAATTACATCAGTATAGAACACTGTATTGTACAGTGTAGGTACAGTTAATACATAATAATATTGTGTATATTTGCTGAGGACCACAGACAATCAATAAAAATCAAGGCTATATACATAAATTTCTACAATGTATGAAGGGGAATAAATTGTGTGTGAATAAATCAAGTACGCTGTTTAACTGTACGAGGATCAAATTAGTTTTTTAAAAATAAATTATTGGCAGACAGAATGATAATTGCATTAAATACATGTGGAAATGTAAGTATGAATTTGTATTTTTGCTTTGGTCAAATTTTCCACCATTTGATTTGAATCAATGAAAAACTCGTGTGTGATAAATTTCTGATGGGGTCATCTCACAATGAAAAGAATTCTTTGAAAATTATCATATTAGAATCCGTAGCCGTCATGTTTTGGACTTTTCACATTTTTGATCCTGATGGACAGTTTGGTTTACTTTAGGTACTGCTGACTGCTGTGTTGATTTTGTTGGCAGTGTACTATACACACAGCAGATTGGTTGAAGAGACGAGAGCAATTCTCCTTTCACTTTGTCCCAATTCACTTGCATAACACGTACAGGTAACTCACGTGTGCTGTACTCGCTTACAATCATTACTGCTTATTAGGATTTCTGTCAGCGTCCAAGCAAGTTCAAATTGTTGTGTGTCTCGTGTCAAGAGTTGTGGGTGCAGCTCAGCCACACATTCGTTTTCTACACACAATTATCACTTTTTATTTTTTGTAATTAAAAATTGTTTCTTCTGTATGCAGCAGGGATTTTGCTGCTCGCGCGCATTAAAATGGTTTCTCATCGGAATATTTGGAGTGTTTTCATTGTTTTGTGTGTGACTTCCGGACTTGGTCAAGTCATTCAATTGGGTTTGTCAAAAAAACGAAAAAAAAAACACATTATTGTTTTTGTGATTGTGATTTTTTTTTGAAGAGTTTTGATATGAAATTTCTTTGAAAGTTTTTGTTAAAATATAAAGTTGTATACAATTTCACTGCTTAATTATTTGTGATTCTTTGTCTGAACAGGCCAACTGAATATCTATACGCAATGGATGACATTAAGTGGATTTTCTTCAGGTGGAAGCTTTGCTCAACAGCTTCAAATTTCCTATTCTTCGTTATTTAGTGGAATTGCAGTATTTTCCCATAGTAAAAAAAATCATTTGCCTACATAAATGTTTCCATTTATTAATATTACAGTACCCAATTGGGGATTCATGGCTGACTAAATGTGTCATTTTTTGTAAAGCTTTCTACAGATGTGGTCCAATCACAGGGATTCAAGCAGACTATGACAACGTCTGTACCACTCTAGGAAATCGTTCGGATCCTTTTCTGTATGACACTGCCAATGTTTTGAATGACATTCAAACTTACTATGATCAGGACTTGATCGACAATCCAGTTAATATTCGAAATAAAAGACTGTACGTGTTTGCGGGTACCAGGAACAATTTCTTCACCACAGGTTAGTTTTTAATGAGATAAAAAAAAACGCGTGTCGTGTGTGCCTCTGCGTGGTCGAATAAGTATACACGGAAATATCAGTATCATGCTAAATTCAATCGGCAATTATACAAAAGTGTGAATTGTATCACATTACTTCTTGACTTATTGTTTTATTTAAATGAATAATTTACCTTGAGATTTAAATTGTTGAATGTGGGTTGATTTTATTTAACAGATATGAGCTTGCGAATTATGCAAGTTTACGAGCCACTCATTCAAAATACGGAAGCTGTAAAAACCAGAGTTATGGAAGCGTCTTTACTTTTGGTATGCTTCGATTTTAATACGTGTCGATTAATGATTCATAACTCTAGACCATTTATTTTCAATTGTAAATGTAATGAAATTTGTAATGCTTCCAATTCTAAATTACAGCCTACAGTCAATTTTGGTGGTCCTTGTCAAGAGGATGCGAGTGCCAATTTATTTTTAGGAAGTTGTGGGATATCTGGAGCTTATGAAGCTCTCCAATTTCTTCTCGGGGATGTTGTCAAGAAACCACAAAGCAAGTTATTCTAAATCTTACAAGAAATGTAAATATATCCGTTGCCAAATGACCAAATGAGTTCAAATGACAGTTTCTCAAAAGACGGGAAAGATTCGTGGAAAGTTTCATGGGCAGTTTCGTGGGAAGATTGCGAGAAATGTGTCCATCAATATTTTTTGCACAGTTCTTGCCGAGAAAAAAGCAACTTAGTTTCTGGTTATGGGCGCGCTACGCACCCACGCAATTGTAGACAGACTCGGGCTGTTAATTACTCATGACTGTTTCATTGCGTACTCATTGTTGTCTGACATGTTACATTAGAAAGTCAAATTTTTTTTTGCTCAGACTTTAAATCAGAAACTCAACCAATTCTCAGGGGGGTATTATCTATTTTTTTTTTTTTGTATATATATTTCGGTGGTAGAGGAAATGAAAAATGTGTTATACGCACACACCTGATATAAATGATTAAAAGTTATCACACACCCCCTAACGCGGCGTCACCTCTGACTCTGTTTAATATTTGGGTTATGAATTTGAACTTTGAATGGATATTTAATGGATATTGTGTGTGTACATATAGGAAATCAACGTATTCCACTCCAATCTCTTCAACTCTTTGATCAAACGGAATTCTTGTATGGTGTAACTAATGGACGATATGATATGGATACAGTGGGATTCCTGTACATTCCAACTAATTGTAACTACATCAAATGTTTATTCCACTTCTACTTTCATGGATGTAACACAGGACGGTAATTATATACATTTTAAACATTGTCCATTCATTAAAACTCACACACATAATTCCTCTGTGTAGTTTTTGATACCGGAAAAAAAGAATACACAAACAAACTCAATTAATATGAATTAATATAAATTCCGTTGTCTTTTTGTGGTGAGAGATGGGAAATATTCTCAAAATTATTCAAATGTGCTATTGTGTTTTGTATTTGTATTTGTTGTTACAGAGAATTCAATGGGACGAGTCACATTGTGAACAGCGGCTATTTAGAGGTTGCTGAGCTTAGTAACATCATTATGGTTTTCCCACAAGCCATCGGCAGTCCCGGAAATGAAATTGGATGCTGGGGTAAAAGTTATTATATATTTCTGTTACATATATACACACACATTAGTCAAATATATATAATTAAATAATCAAGTTAAATATGATTATGTTGTCATTACATCATTATTACAGATACTTACGGCTTCACTGGTCGTCTATATGGTAACTTGACTAAATATATTAAATTATTGTAATTAAAGTAATGAATTAAAATAGTTAAATGCACATTACATTTTAATATGAATGCGTGGGGATTTGTATTTTGTATTGTGTAAATGTATAGCAACTCAACGAGGAGCACAAGTGACGGCCGTGCGGAATATTTTAGCGAGGATTTTGGGGGAAGATAGACCATCGGACCCACAACAACTACAACAACTCGAGTATTTAAATCAACAACAGTCCTCATCTGCTCTCTCACCGATCCCCTCATCATTCCAACCATCAACTCCCATCCTGAGTACGCCAAATGAATTAAATTTAGGACAGAGATCGCTGCTTCGAGAGCCTCTAAATGTCGTCACATCCTCCTCTTACTACCCACCAAATGAACGTTTAAATCCTGGATTCGGTGGATATCCACCCAGGAGATATCAAATCTCACAAACACAAGATGGAAGTCTCTACTCTGTACCTTTGGCTCCCACTTCATTTCAACGATTACTCTCAAGCTATGGGAAGAAATAGCAAAACCAAAAAAAAAAGTAAAAAAACAAAAACAAAAACAACAACAAACAAATTAGATTTACTCAGCCATTATTTGTATTTGATTTGACACTCACGATGAATCAAATACAATCGTTTTGTTATAAATATAATGTCCAGAATATACTCTTAGAAAATTTTATACTCTTTTTTTGTACTCATTGCTCAGAAGCGAGTGTCCTAAGAAATATATATACAAAAAAACACATAGAAATAGAAGAAGAATCTGGGCAGTTTTCTATCCCAAAATGAGAGACTGTTTTTTACTTCTCAATAAAGACTATATACAAGTTATTTTTTATAATATATAAAGACAAACGAAAAATTTCCATGGCTTTACTTTTACAATATACAACAGAGATTTCTCAATCCATTTTAATTGGAACGTCAATATATAGGATTTTGCATTATTATTATTATTAATCTCAATGAAATATTTTATAGCGTTGCCTCTTGTTCACATAATAATTACAGAATTCCTTAGTTGCGTCAACATTAGTAATGGTAATGGGATAATGACTAATCCTAAATATGTATGTAGTTCATCAACGAAGCCGATTAGGATTTGAATTTGAAAACTTTGAGTATTGAAAGATCTCGCGTGTATATGAGTCACCCACAATCTACTGTGTGTTGACATATGACATGCATTGAGCAACACGAAGAACGAGAACGCATCTCTCTGCTCGGCTGCTATATATATGCGAAAAAATAATTTATGAATAAATCATCTTATCATATTGCAATATATATGCGACTCGTACAGGAAACTTTACGGACAGGCAACAGTGGATGGATTGCGCATTCATACTAAATAGAGAATCCAAATCTTCCATTTCATCATCAATCTTGAGAATCTTTAAAAATCCTACATAAACAATAAACAAACAGAAGATGGAGAGTTTCATAAATATTTGATGAATTTCATCGTCAGTATCATCCCGCGTGACAATGAATCACAATAAGAACAAGACAATAACATTGTATGGTGATATGTTTCATATATTCCATTCAATTCTACTTAGGTGACACATGACACATTTCAACAGTCATCGGATTTTGTGTTTCGTCAAGGAAAAATCAAAATAAGACGGAATAAGACGGACTTCAATTAAAATAAGACGAGATCGGTGCGAAATTATGAATTGGTTAATGAAAAGGTTGGATGATTTGAGGAAAATCTCATAAACCGTCATAAAATCCTTATATATCGTAGATGAATGTTTTAGACCAGTGAGTGCATTCAATTTACATAGTACTTTGACCCTTTGGTTTTTGATATGAGACAACGATGTACATTGTACAGTTGTTCACAGTCCTACACACACAGTGTGGCTGTCACATAATGGCTCTGAAGAGACTCTGGGTGGAAGTGCACCACGCCTTGTACACCCATCAATTAAATTGAAAAGCAGACGAGCGGACGGAGGAAGACAGAGGACAGTGACGAATGTATATACGATACATTATGCATATGAATGCACCGACTTTGTTTTTGTGACAATACAGACGCCACTTTTGGTATTTGTTCACAGTGCACTGTGTGCTGGATGGTGGATCAACACTACGATCAGAGGCGAGTCTCTCTCTCTCTCTCTCTCTCTCGTTCAACACTGTTCAACTTGCGGTTTTAATGCATCATGATTTTTAAACAACAAGAGCAAGACGAAGGAAGAATACATCGACTGGAACAAGGACTGCATAATCCTTATCCGTATACATATACATATACTAAATACAACAATCTCCTCAGTCGCCTCACCCTCTCCGATCTCCGACGATGCCAAACATTAAAGGAAGGGGATGAAATGAGATGACTGGAATAAATGTTTGTCTCTGGCAATTGTCAGTACTTAATTTTTTTCCGCTGTACTTAAGTATGTACATATATGATGAGGGGGAGAAATTTTCAATGAGCATTTCCATCCAGACTCTCCGTCTTCATAGTCAACTCATATCACTGCCGTTTGTATGGAGTGTAAAAGATTTATGGAAGATGGAAGATGGAAGGAAGCTTCCAACTTTCCCAGTGCCCACAGTTCCAACAAAAACAAGTTGCGAAAAAATCCATTTTAGTTAATAGAAAACTCAGATGTTGCCTGGGACAAAAAAAACGGTTTACTGAAAATCAAGTTAATCACATGGAATCTCCATGTAATTTAAATTCGAGTTGATGTTCCTGCACTTTGTACCATATGCATTTAAATTTAAACATTTACAATGTACATACATGCATTTAATTCCAAATGTCGAGTAAGTACTTGAAATTCTAGTCGCCTCATCGTCAGTCGTCGTCGTCAAGTGAATGTACATGGGGAAATAAATTATGTGTGATTCTTTTGAACTTTGATAAGACTTTCAATTATGAGCCCGAGCCCACATACAGCACGATTAATACGATGCATTCATTTTTTGGATATTTGTTGGAGGGAAACAATATGTGGGACGCTCTGACAACTCACAATCTCTCATCTCCATCATCTAATGATGATTCTAATGTGAAAAAAGTCAAAGCACTCCCCCCGCATTATGTTTTCTGACTATCGATTTTCTGACTTTCTTGGTCTCATTTTGATTTTGATGTATGTAAACGTTTTTTTGTTTCTCTCTTTCTATATTTATTCACTGTAGTTGTTAGTTTTCCCCCAACATCTTGAAAAATCCAAAATCCAAATTGACAACCACAAAGAGTCCATAACGTGTGATTAGTCTTGAAAAGGAAATTGGCTAGTGTAATAAATGTAAGCTTAAGGACTTAAGGATGAACATTGATTTTCTCGAGTCTGGATTTCATTTCTTTCTCGATATGCTTCATTTCATCTTCATCCACCATTTTCTTATATATACATATAATATATATATATCCGTATATATTGTAAATGTTTCCCTGTTTCCTTTTCCTTCTCCATCATAGAAATGAAGACTCAACAGGCGTGAAGAAGACACGAGTGTTATTGCCATTTGTATACATCTCTTCCCTTCCACAAACAAGCAAAAGTAAAACGATCGAAATGGAAAAGGACAATAACACAGACAAGAGAGTCAAGAGAGCCAGACAATAGAAAAGAACTCGAAAGAATTTCTGCCCGTACTTTATTTTTGCCAATTGCTAATCCGACTGATAGGCTGCTTCAACGAAATAACAAGAGCAATAAAAGGAGGCAAATGACCCAAAGATTTTTTCTGCCAGTAGGAGCTCCATTGCATATTCAATCAATGGGAAAAGGAGTGAGAGAGAGAGAGAGAGAGAGAGAGAGAGAGAGAGAGAGAGATCTGGCGTGAACTGCATTTTCAATGTTCTGCATCTGTACTTACTGATGATGATGGTGAATTGGTAAGGAAATTCACTCCAGAGACTGCAGATACAGATGCGATGATGATGATGATGATGGTAGCTCCACTTTTCTGTAACAAATGCATGGTGGTGAGTCATTCTCATCCCCATCTACACTTAATACCACATTTTTTGTATATGTATCTGTATTTACGTGTGATTTTGCCTCCGGGTAGCCAAACTGCAATCAACAACTGATCCACTCGCGAACGAATGCCCAACGAGCCTTCCCAGTTGTCATATACTGAATCACTACCAACACTCATCGTTCAATTGTCTCATTTCGATTACGTGCCCTATATTTTATATTTCTCATTCTTCATGGCACGGCATGGAAATAAATGTGATACAGATATTCATATTCGCATATATACGTATCGTACAATCATTAAAATTAAGAGCTTAATAAATCTACACTTTTTTGCAATGGGAAATCTCCAGCGTTTACTCAATTTTAATTAATGAACTCAAAATGATTTTGCAATCGCATAATGATTTAGTGAGAATTTCCACATGATTAAATACTTTCGTCAAATCCCAGTTTCTGATTTAATTAGGAGCTCGACCATCTCATGTCGACTCATATACATATGTACTCATGGAAAAACTAGAAAAAGTTCAATGGGATTCCATCAAAATTTGACGTTTCATTTGCTGCTTTTTTTAACAAACAAAAATCAATGCATAAGATATTTACTGCGAGAGCTCTCTATTTTGTAGTACTTTCAGTTCAGTACAGGGATTTTTCGAGGAAAAGTGAGAAATTTTTGTGCTCTTGATTAGACAAGAGAAAAATACACATATGAATTGTGGAATGGGTTTGGCAATTTTCAATGTTTCGGCATTTACCCATTAACATTTTTTTGTCAGGTGGTTGGTTTTGAATCCTAAATAAGTAAAATGAACAACGAACTAACAACTAACCTTCCCATTTTTCCTTTTTATCCTTTTTGTTCAAAGAAGAAGAAGAAGAAGAAAGAAGAAGGAAAAATGGAGGCAAACGGAAACTTATAAGTGGATCTTCAAGCTCACAATATTTGCACGGAACATTGAGTAGCGACTCTGCCCTATAATCTCCAGCAGCACAAGTCAGCACAAACTATCTCATTCCAACAGATACTGCAATTCCACTTACACCTACACATCTATTTATATTATACAGATACATTACAATTTACAAAACGTGTGTAGTGGGTGTATACACAATATATATTACTTACGATATATCGCGGATGGATATCTGAATCTGTATAGGAATATAAAAGGGGGGAAAGAAATTTATGGTTCGGTTGTGGAATTATATCCAACTTATTTGAAGCCACATGTCCGTATTTTCTTTCGGAGACGTTTCAATGTCAAGCTCAAAATTATATAGCTTTTCACATACGATATATTCTCCCCTCTAACTTTACAATCGTAATTCGTACTCACTATATAGAATAGAACTGCATGAGAATCGTGTTGGTCATGGCCCATACTTACTGACATAATTTACACACACACACACACACACACACACATGGAGATATTTCATTCCAGCTTTAAGGGATTTTGAGTCGTTTTCATTCCAAAATTACAGAGATTACGTCGAAGAGCATCCCTATATAACAATTTTAGAATATACGCAACTTATTGCACAAATCTCATTCATTAAAATTCCATATGAAATTTAAATTGAGCTTGCATACGAAAATACAAAAGAAGTTGTTGCAGTGGAATTAAGTACAATGAAAATGAAATGAATTTTGAATTTCGGAAGTAAAGTATAATGCAGATAGAAATATACCTATATACTTTTGTTGAGAAATACACAGTAAAAACTCAAAGCTATACAGAGCTTCCCAAGGTTCAACTATTCTATTATGTGGTGAAAAAAAGCAGAACTATAAACAAAATATGAAACCAATAAAACAGCTACATGTATTTCAAATACTGCACAAATTACGTGTGGATTTTTTTCTGACAAAAGTCGTTTTCGTTATTTTCAGTGAATGTTTTTATAGTACTTTACAAGAAGAATTCGTGTAGTCAAAAAGCAGAATTTTATGATTGTTTTTAATTCTGAAAAAAATTGACAACAGTCCCACATTACCATAAACACAATTCCTGAAAGTGGAATTAATTTTTGACTTTTCGTTTTTGAGAAATTGATTGTCAAAAATGAGCAAAAAAACGAGTA
>JAIUND010000954.1:0-46496 GCA_034699125.1 Gisinianus flammeolus | reverse complement strand
GAAAAGTGTTTACCCATTCACCCCCCCCCCCCCGCTCCACCACTTATTTTCAGAGCTCCATTACTTTGTTTTGTAAAAATTTCTCCAAGACACATTTTGTTTTTAATTTTATAGAGTGAAAAAAAAAAAAAAAAATGAGATGAGAGCTGGAACTGAATGTACAGAGAGTATACAAAGTTCTCTCTCTCTCTCTTCAACTTGTTTATGGTCTAAAATTGTAAAAGCTGACCCTCTCCAAAGGCTCGGCTTTAACGTAGAAAACCTTATCCCTTTTTCTGTGTCGGCTTTAAGGCTTGCAGCCCACGTATATGTATGTCTACACATTCCACATTCGCTTTTCTAACGTTTTGACAGATAAAAGAATACGCAAACGAAAAATCAAATGAGACTTTTTGGAGTTCAACAGACACTTGCAACGTTCGTCTTCTATTCTGTCGTCTCATACTGTTCTGGATGAATCCAAATGATTATTTATTTATTTATCTGTACATAGTAGTACATACACTATTCCAGTCAGGTACATTTGACGAAAACGCCAGTTTCGTCATAAGGTCAGATAAATGACAAAATCGTCGGATATATACGACGAAATTGGCAGATGAAATTATTTTCATACGGCGATATTCTATCATTTTTTTTATCCATTTTCTCTTTTATATTTACAACCAATTTATAGATTATTCAATTCTCTTTCTCATGAAGACGACATTCATGGCATTCAGCCAAATTTCAGGTCTATATAGCGAATCAAAATTTCAAAAACTTCCATTCGACAATTCCGTCAAATTTCTGACATTTCTTGCCGATTCCATTTGACGGAATTGTGGAATATCCGCAGGAATCTTCATATGAACATTCCATCTGACTATATGACGAAACTGGCGTTTTTTGTCAAACTGTATTTCACTGCATTCGATACAGACAAAACGGAAGAAATGGTCAGTTTGTAATTTATAAATAAAGAAAACAATTCATAATATCAATTTCTTTCTCCTCTTCTCTTTTTACTCGTTTTTTTGTTGAAAATGAGTAAAGTATACCTGCAAAAAAGGGGGTTTGGAATCGCAAGAAGCTAAAAAAGCTTTCATTAGTCTGTTTTCCCGAAACAAAATTGCCAAACTAGATGAAAATAGTCATAATTTTCAAAGTGTACATTTGAACTCTAACGTATATATATAGTGAACAGTGAACATTTCCTAAATACTCAAACTGATCCCACTCAACCAATTTCTAATGAAACTCTACGTGAACAAAATTCTCACTCCGATATTTTAACGATGAGATAATTTTTGCTTTTAATACTTCGTAAAAATTCATAAAATGAAATTGAAAAATCTGAACTTACACTATAGATAAAGCAGGAAAGAATTATAGCGCTCCACTACCTGTTTTCGTAGAAATTAAGCACTGGCTATGCCTACACTATATACATAACTGTATATAAGTACAATAAATACAATAAAAATAAATACATAAGTAGAAAAAAAAACGTATATCATACTTACACTAATAATCTCGGCTTGTTCAGATGTCTTCACTTTAGACTTATCTGTAATTCCTTTGAGTAAAATTTCATACTCTTCCATGGGCATATTCACTAGTTTTTCTTTTATCGTCTGCTGTTTCGAGTAGTTCCACCCACCCGGAGAGAGAGCAACATAGTTTAATTTAAATTGAAACAAAATCACAAAAAAAAACACATTATTTTATGATAAAGATATATAGTACTTATACTGAGAATTCATCAGTACAATAATATAGTCATTTTTGTTATCATTAGTTATGAATTATAATATTTCAGTTCTCCACGTTTACAAACACAAACACACACACACATCACACTCAATTCAAATACTTATACATTTAATATATATAACTATTGCAAATTTTCTTGAAAAAAACTGTGTTCACTGACATTATATAAGTTAGTAGTCTTATATATATTGCTTACTTATATCGTTTATCCTTAGTCTTACTTTCTATTATCTCTCGAATAGTACTTGTATTGTACTGAACAAACACAATCACACAATAACTATTATATTGTCATATTCATGAAAATTTGTGCCATTAAAAAAAACGTAAACTGTGAATGAAATTCGTTGAATGAATGACCCTAAAAACCATGGTTCAGACACGTGTTATATGTATTTCTGAAGTCAGGAAGTGTGTATGTAGTACATACAAAAGTCATCGAATTATAACTTTTATTCCCTGCCTACATGTATATAGTAGATACATATATTATCCAGACTTAAACAAGAGGTGACAGAAAGAGTATAATTTTAATGTCTTGTATCAGATCCTAACTGTGTAAAGAGCAAGAGAGCTTTAAAATCTTTTGATGAGATGCACATATAATACATGAGAAACTTCATTGACATTGGAAATGTTATGAAACAAAGAAATAAACAGACAATCTAAACAGCTATGTATATAAATTCTATATAGCTGAGACCATTGTTCAGATATTCCAGAATCCTGTCTGGAATATATGAACTATATATATCTAAGTACATATAGAGAGATCTCATTCTAGGTGTATATACCTCTTCTTCACGTAATCAGTGCTCAATAATCACTGATTATACTACATATAATCGCGCAGCGCGATTCGTGCTCCCACAATTCATATTTGACAGAAATAAAAGAATTGAGATATTGAACTGCTTCGACATGGCAAAGAATAAAAGGTATAGTAATGTTATTACTAATTACTCCTTTGAAGAATTTACACATCCTCTTTACTGTTAAAGTTCCGATTTCCAAGAATTATGAAAAAAAAGCTATTCAGTATGTATATGCATTTACAATTATACAGACATGTGTATAATACAGTTTGGAAAATGACACTCGTTCTCTGTCGGTGTGTGTTCTTTATATGCGAGCAAAGAAATATAATATAGGGTCATAGATATTCTAATTGTTTTAGCATGAATGGATAAAACATAGAATGAGAGCTATACTTTTGTTTATACATACATAATATGTATTACATATACTCTCGACTGTCTCGACTCTGATAAAACATTAAATAAATATATATAATCAAACATAGTTATAGTTACATAGCAGTAATAAGTAAGAAGACGGGCAAAGAATATTCCATTTAGTACTTCAGTAAGTATATAAGTAGTAAGTAAACTGTTAACTATTAGTTGTAATAGTATCATAATATTTTCTTGAAAATATTATCTCCTTATTTGTTCTAATATATTATACATAATCATAATCTATATCTATACATCTCTATAAATTCATGTATACATTTCTATACACATATACTTATGTCAATGTCGATATAGAAGAGCCGCCTTGTTTTTCATCAAATAAAAATAAGAAACACACGCCCGTGCATATTCGTGATTTGTAATGTAATATACACCATGTACAATAAACAAGCTATTATTAACTGTAATTACTTAACATAAAAATCCATTCATTATTATAGGTCGGTACTTAATAAAGGTATATATATATATGGTGTGTATTTATACCTGTTTTACATTCCATTAAATTATTGTATTCCACGTATTCAAATTGATTTACACTGCAAAAATATTCATGTATATACTTACTGAAGTACATTATCAAGTTATTCAAACAAACGAGTAGTGTGGAAACGAATGATGAGCATTTTAATTGCAATAATAATGATATTAATAATATAGTATAGCATAGTTCCAGATCATTCCAAGATAAGTAAACAAAATTTCTCGTAAAGCGTGTGTAAATGTGAGGAGGATGGAATAAATAAATATATATGACTAAAGTATAATATGTACAAACTTTTGTAGTAGTAGTTTTTTCAAGTTTACATACTTATATAATGTTAGATATGTATGTTCGGGTATATGTATGTAATATAGTATGTATGAGAGAGAGAGAAACGGAGTGGGAAAAAAGTGGTTGGATTCTTTCGAGATTTCCAAAGAGGACAGTGATTCTCACCTGACATGAAGAGAACTCTGGGACAGAGTAAGTTGAGGACTGTGTTGTCCGATCCGGGACACAATGTCCCGTAAATGACGATTCACACCTATCAGGCGGCTTGGGCTCACACCCACCGTGTACACGATTCACCGCCGCCATACTTTTCTATATTATATTTCTCTGTGGATTCGAATATTTCGAGTATTACGTAGAAACCCAGAGAGAGATTTCAATGATGTCATGGTCTTTTGGAGGGGGGGAGATGGGGTCGTCTCCCATGCTTTTTTCTTCAATTGATCCAGTGTTGTGTAATGAATGTTTTTGACGAGTGAAATTAATGGTAGTGAATTTAGCACCAAAATTTTGCTAATGAAATTATTGGTAGTGTATTCGCTACCAATAATTTACTAGTGATAATTAATGGTAGTGAATTCATTACCAAAATTTTGCTAGTGAAATTAATGGTAATTATTTAATTACCGTGCTAGTGAATAATTCACTAGTGAAAAATTCATTACCAAATTAATTACACAACACTGATTTGATCCTCGTGCTCATACAACACATCATGTATGAGTGCGACACACAATTTTTGACGATGCTCCCATCTTCAATTGAAATTTTCTACCTTTACACACATTGAGGGAAAAAAATTCCTATATCTCCAGACACAATTAATTAAAAACCATATGTATGTATGTACTTAATGTATGTGTACAAGGATAAACAATCATCCCTTAAAATATTACATTTACTATTCCGTGGGTACATACTTATGTAATAAGTTTCAGAATACTATGAAACGACAGTACACATAGTAAATACTTGAGGGAAATACATACCTAATACCTAAGTATGTATATTTTCAAAATATGTATATAATATGAGGCCTATAGTAATGCTTTCTCTTATGTATCGCTCTCTACGACATCGGAAATGCATTTGTGCGTGAGAACGCATTATTCAAATAGTTTCTTGTAAAATGATACCCACTTTATGAAGCAATGCCAAATGTAGGACAACACTTCCATTATTATATATTGACGGTTCCGTGCTTTTTTAATTTCATATTAAAACACTCATCTTTTCAAATGTTGTGACTGAATGACAACATCACATACTTTTACAATACTTATGCATAAAATTACATGTGATTCCATTTACAAATTATAATTACTAATTACTTACCTATACACATGAAGTATATAGATAATGCATGTTTAAAAACTGTTTCAGGTTGAGTAAGCTTAATAAATATGGATTTAATATTAAAAAATTTAATTTTTAAAATTATTAAATATTTACTTAAATATTATTAAATAAGTCAATAATATTATGCTTACGATGACAAAAAAAATATGTACTTAAGTTATTATATTTTTTTGGTATATATAGATACAAATTATTTTCAATGTCGTTTCCTTTTGTGGGATTTTCTATTTTTTTCTTTAGGTGAGTCACTATCTCGTCGATGTTTCTTTGATTTTTTTTCTTTTTTGGATTTCCGGCTTCTACTTGATTCATTTTCCTCTTCACGGCGCTCTCTCGTACGAGTACGCTCTCGATCTGAAACATCTTCACGACGACTGCCAGCAGACTCTACTTGTTCATGTCGATGGTGCCTTGTGGATGATGATTCCCTGTCTCCATCGACTTCGTCTGATCGGTCTTTTCTTCTTCTATTTCTACTACTGCTCCTGCTTCTACTTCTGCTGCTACTACTGTTTTTATTGTACCTTGAGTCTTCCTTTTCCAACCTGCCATTTTTTGAGTCTTCTTGTTTCCCATTTGGATACTCACTGACATCCTCCTCAGCATTTTTGTACTTTTCATACTTTTCAATATCTACAAGTAAATAATACATGTCACATTGTAATACAATATCATGAATATCATATCCGGTATTTAATACGTACTATTACGTACCTAATACGTACTACCTACTTATATAAAAATGAAATGTTTATGCATAAAAATAAAAGTATATATTTTTAAATTTTTATATTTACTTACTCAAAATTTTAGATTTTTGTTTGTATTCGGATGGAGATACGAGATCGATGTAAAACTTGGAGATACCAGCCATTTTCCCACTAAGTGCTAATTTGAGTATCACACGATTGTTGTCTTCATCAAATGACTCAATCTGTAGGGGAGAAAGATTACATTATTACCTATGTAGATTATTTGCATTCAACTTTTGATGAGACTTGGCGAACAAATTTATGAAATTTACCTGTCCATATAGACTTTTGTACGGACCCTTATTAACGAGAGCACCAGCTCCAATTTTCATTGTCAATTTTGTTTGTTCTTCATTTTTACCAGTTGTAGGAACAGCATCTTTATTTGACTTAGGTCTTTCAGCTCCAAGCCCAAGGCCTTTAGGTCTTAAAACAGGTTCTTTTAAATCCACGACACTGTGTAAGTAAATTATTATAATAAATAGCGAATCAAAACATATTGTACTAATGTATACATAATTGATATGGTATGAACATCTACATCTATGTATTTATTTACATGCTTACAATTAATAAGATTTGAAAAAATGAGAATTACAAAATTACCCTTTATTAGTTCGTCCGATTCCATCCTTCTTTGACCATCCCATTCCTAGTAACATCGCCATTCCAAATCGACCAACAGGGAATTGATCGTAATCATCCAATGTAGACTAGAATCAAAAATTGAAATTATGAAGACAATTATAATAATTAATAATTCAATTATTATTAATTCAATTCAATTATATACTACAAAATTAACAAGGGTAGGGAAACATACCTGGTCAGGTCGTAGGGATACATCCATATTATCATCTTGTTCAAATCCTGTAGGTATCCGATTTTGAAGGAGAAGTGGAATTTCATAACCCTCGTCTTCATCTCCAGATTTCTCAGTATTTGCCTCTCGAAGAAGTTCTTGCAAAGCCTGTCGATGAAGAGACTCTTCCGGTGACAAAATCTCTGTTGAAGCGGAACTATCGTCATTAGTAGTTTTAGCTTGTTCTTTGGATTTAGATTTTAGACTGTCAGCAGTTTCAACACCCTTCTTATCCTTAACTCTCCATTTATTTTGTTTTATTAACGGTATGATCCATTGATCTTTGACTGGTGCCTCTTTTTTTAAAGTCCTACAATGACACAGAAAAAAAAATGAAAACATTTGTAAACTCTAACTAAATTAAATATGTCAAGACTTAAATCTGCTAATTACATGTACACTACCTATTCGACTTACCCTTTAATTTCATTTCCAACAACTTCTTTTATCAAATCCTTTTCTTCTTCTTCTTCCCTTGTAGAGTCATCCCTTAATTTGGAATCAACCAATTTACTGTGTTGAACTTTTTTCGAAAATCCAAATGAAATGGGAGCACTCATATTAGCAAAATAATCTGTATTCTGGTTTGACGAGTAGAAAAATATACAACAATACTAAATAAATAAATAACAAATAATAATAGGATCACACAAAAATAAGGTTAATTAAACATTATAAATGCCTATTTTTGATATTTCGCAATCACAAAATCCACAATCCACAAATAAAATTGGAAAACGTCCGAGATTCAAAAGTTTTCCCTCCAGATTCTAGAGCGGCGATTGCCCATTGGCTATTTATTTAAAACTTTTGTGTACACTTCAAAGTTCAAAGGCTCCTTTTCCTTTGAAATTCTAAGCGTTACAAATTACGCCTATATTCACTATTAATTTATTTCTTCAATATACAGTGGAGTCTATCTAGTTTATGAATCAAGAGCTGATTTTAGAAAAACAATGGACTTGAAGGATAAAAAAGATAGATTAAGTCTGGGTAAGTTTTTGTCCCTCCATAAATATTTTGAAATGCATAATAAATATATATTTAAGTAATTAAAAGTATGGTTGGGTTTTGTCACAAAAAACTTCTGTGCATCGAATACAATGATGTTGATATTTAATCAAATTTATGTACTTAATTGTATTTTGTAGAAGAGCCACCAGTGAAAACTGCTCGACTACGATTCAATAATGTCCTTCGTAATATGATGCAAGAGAAATTTCTACAAGAAGATGAAGATGATAGTGACTCTGATGAAAATCGTCTGTATCGTTATAAATATAAGTACCAAATCCAATACTTTCAATCATGTTAATCATGTTCTTAAGTCTGGAAGCAAGCACAGTCAGTCTAAATTTAGGTTACCTGACAAGTCTATTTTGTATAAATTCTTGCAACATTGTGGGACAGACCCTTTCCATTAGAATTTAAAAATTTGGTCTGACTGAATGTGCTTGCTTCCAGACTTAAGAACATGCTCACCTGCTCACCTAAGAATGTCTGTTTTCAATAATATGTATCATGTGTATTTATATTATTCATGAATGTGGAAATTTATTTGTTTTTATTTTTTTATTTTTTTAATAATTACTGGGTAGAACAGGTCACGGATCCAATCGACTTGGATATCAGTTCCCAACAACAAAAAGAGGAAACAAATCTGGATCTTTGGCCGAGACACCAAAACCACAAGCCTCTTTTGTCATGAAATTGTTTGATAGAGGAGTGGATTTGGCACAATTTGATGATCAATCCCCTCTCTACCCGATTTGCAGAGCATGGATAAAGAATAAACCACATAGTACTCGTCCAACACCAGATAATGAGTCTGATAAGGAGTCTGAGAATGAGTATAAAGAGGAAGGAGATGACGTGTTTCGTCTACCGCCACCAGAACCCCTCATGGTTGATGAATATGGGAATAATTTTAGTATCCGAATTCCTCCACCACTTCCACGAAGTGATGAAGAATTTGATATCAACTATGCTGATGAAGATGCTCCATCTCCTGCTCTGCTCTTTCAAAATCATCTTGATCGTTGGAACTTGATTCGTCAGCGTTGGAAGGAAGCGAGTCAGTACAATGAAAGACGATATGATAATAGTTTTGCTATTCTCAAGCAAATTCATGAAAGGTACGTGAACGTGTATGAACAAATTGTGTTCCCTGTATATGTACAAATGTATATATATATTTTGCTGTTGAAAATTGAAATTGGCAACTGTTTTCATTTGATTTATTATTTATTTTTCTGTTTTTATAGAAGTACAACAGTTCCAACATCAACAGCCCAATAAAACACACTTTTTATTTCTTTCATGATGAGAATTTTATCATAAAATCATGAAGACAAACAAAAGTTTTTTATTATTACAAGAAGATCTTGTATACATGTACAGGTGTATTCCAATTTTTTTTAACCTGTTTAACTCTTATTGTACTTCACATAAGATATTTTATTCTTTGAGCAAATACATTTGCTAACAAAAAAAATCTGTTTTTTCGTATGCCTATATGAACGAACTGAAGTCTCTTGATTTTATTATAATTATTCAATAAATAAACTACAAGTTCAATAATGATTCTACACGCGGATACTCTCTCTTGTTTGTGTATTTACTCATAATTAGAGCATATTTATTACTCCACTCTCTCTTTGAATAAATTCATCGATTCTTCATTCTATTTTAATTTTATTAAGCAAGTTTCCACTGGAGACGCGACAATGAAAATTTTAATCAACAATTTGATAGTTTCGATGCCTTCTTCGCTTCGTTTTTGTTCGCGTTCTCGAAACGAATCTCGAATGAAAGGCGAAGACTTTTGGACTTGCAGTTTCTCATAAGCTAAATCTCTCAGAACTCAAGAGGACACTTTTGTGATCTAGTTTCTTCTTCTAATTAAACCTCAAACCAAGCAGGTGTCGGAGCTTAATTCTCGCGTGTGTTTCATATTCTGGTACAGGTAATTTTTTTTAAAAATTAATTGTGTAATATTCTTGGTATTTCGATATTTTAATTCTAAAGTGCTGATTCGATTTACCAAAACTTTTATAGTTAAGAAAAAAGGAGTGAGTGCGGGATGGCAAATCCGGTCCGAGTGGAGGAAGCTCTAGAACATGCTCAGAAGGGAGATATTGGGCATGGCGAAGAAATTGACATGAGTAATTATTTCAAGGGAGCCGATGATTGTTCCTTGGTAATTTCATCATAAACTGTTGTGAGCAGTTGAACATTTTCCAGATGGGTATTTTTTAAAGTTTCATTTAAAATATGTGTATACTTTGGAAATTCCAAATTTGAATGAAATAGTTGGAGCCTGTGGTTGTTCGACGTCGAGTGAAAGCACTCAAGAAGTTACTTGCAGAAGGTATGAAAATTGAAAGTCTCTTTTATGATGAGATAAGTGCTCTGGAGAGGAAGTATGAGAATTTATTTCAACCACTCTATTCCAAGGTAAGTTTCTACTAGAGATTACTTACTAAGTAATACTTAGTATTTAGTAATAGTTTTATTGCATTGAATAGTTGGGAAATTATGATGTTTTTGTTTTCTTCTATATATGTATAGCGACTTGAAATAACCACAGGGAAATATGAGCCAAAAGACAGTGAATGTGATTTCTCTGAGGAAACTGATGCTGCGTATGAGCTTTTGAAACAAGCACGGTATATACACAATAATTTTTTAAATTTGACTCACATACGATATAAATTAATAATTTAATATACATATCGTCGGTTAAGTTCCATAACCGTGTATTACCATTTGGCCCTAGAAGGCGAATTTGCGTGCGCGTTCATATATGCTAACGTTCAGTATGCGCCTTCTAGGGCCAAATGATAATATACGGTTATGGAACTTAACCGACGATATGTCAAATCATTGCATTTTTCATTTTGCTCCTTCAAACTATAGGGAAGACAAGAATATTGAGGAGGAAAGTGTTGATGGAGTTCCACAATTCTGGTTGACAGCCATGAAGAATGTGGGAGTACTCGCCGAAATGATTGAACATCACGATGAACCTGTCCTTCAATATCTCGAGGATATCCATGTTCAGCTTATTAATGAACCATCCGTAATTCCACCCACAACACAGCTCTATTGTTTATATTTCTCTTGGGCATAAAATAATTTGATTGTTTTTTTGCGGGGAATTTAGGGCTTCAAAGTTCATTTTGATTTTGCTCCAAATGAATTCTTTGTGAATCCTGTCCTCACCAAAACCTACACGATGAAAAACAATGTGGATGACAAAGATCCATTGTCCTATGATGGTCCGGAAATTACCAATTGTCAAGGATGTAACATCAATTGGAATGATGGGCAGAATGTGACTCAAATCCTCCGGGAAAAGAAATGTAAAGATAAAAATGGGAATGTTCGAATCATCACTGAAAAATTCAAAGTCCCATCCTTCTTTGATTTCTTTACACCTCCAGAGAGTAAGTCCTAAGGCTCATATAATGTTTCATCAGTTTTGAATACCAATACCAATGCAAAACACCACACAATTCATAGGTATATTCATTTAATTTCGTTTTCTTTTTTCCATATACTATAATAATAATAATAGTCCCTTCGGATCATTTTGACAAGATGGATGAAGAAATCCTTGTCACGTTGACACGGGACTTTGATGTGGGTCAATTCATTCGTGAGACGTTCGTTCCAAGGGCCGTGATGCATTACACTGGAGAAGCGGAGACGACTGAGCGTGGAAGTGATGATGAGTGTGATGATGACGAGGCTTCCGACTATGATGGTCTCAGTGATGACTTTTCAAATATGAATATGAAAGAGGGCACTGAGGATGATCCCTATGACGAGTGAAAATTGAAAACTATATATACATATATATATACTCCCAATATCTTTCTTCAGTACTTCCCTAAATATTTATAGAAATAACAATAATAATTATTATTATAATAGTCTCAAGTTTATTATTTGTGAAAAGTGAACAATATTCTATATAGAATAATCTATATATGGTACCATATAAATTAGTGTACGATATATATCCATTTCATTAATAAACTATAAAGCATTCATAATTTGCATTTGTCGACAGGACAATTTATTACGCACAAAGTGTCCAGACTTTGATCTCCCAATTCTATATATTATTTATTATGTAAATATTGAGTTGTAGAAAATAAATTCGAGAAGCTTCCCGATATAATTCGAGTGTATAATTTTATTGTACAAACATAAACAACCAAACTATTTATTGCACAATTGAAAACGTTGTAAAAAACAAAAAAATATGAGAAGACCAAGACTATTTAACTTGACTAGAAAAGGCCAAGGTACAAAAATTAATTAATTGGACGATTGAATTCAAATTGTCATTGAAATTGAAACTATGCTTTCTACCATCGACAATTTTGCATGGCTTGTGGACGTCTTTGACTTGCTCGGGTCGTGGAAGGTCGGGAGGTCATGGGTTGATTCATCGCTTCAACTTCCTCTTTCATTTCCGGTTTGATGTACACATACGACAAGTCCACACTCTAAAGAATAACAAAAGAAGATTTGTGCAGGGAATTTATCGTTATCGGTAAACAATTGTAAATCTTAAGATGAAGCTTTCAGTACTATATTATATATATACATACATATAGATAATACTGATAGTTACCTGTAATTTCTTTTTCGCTTCCTTCTTATCTTCCTCCTCACAATTGAAGCGTTGCATGTTGTTCCCAGTGTAGGCGATACAATTGAGACTCCAGTCATCCACGTCGGCATTCCAAGCACAATTGTCCTCGATGAGAGTTTGATATGGTCCGGGTATGTACGAGCCAATGACTAGATTTAAATACTGAAGCTCTTTCGTCATCTTTTGAATATCGTCCAGAACGGCGTCCGTCTCTCCTTGATATTCTTGTTTTATTTGATCCAACTCTGTTTTTACTCCATGATACTGATTCCAAACTTTCTTTAGTTTCTTATTCAGTGCTGTATTTTGCTCTTGAAGTGTCATGATTTTCCCTTCTGCTTCCGCCGTCTCTGCCTATATCCATATATCGTACACATATTACACATATATAATATGTATATCAAAAAACAAAGCACACACATTAAATAAAGATGATACAGATAGTACTTTTGTCGTCAAGCAAAATTAAATTAAATATCTGTAATCGAATTCGAAAGTAAACTCACCACTTGAGTCTCTAATTTGGTAGTGAGTTGAACTTCTTCCTCTTTCTTCCTTTCCAATTCTGCCATGGACTGTAAAAGCATTTGCTCTTGCTGTTGGGATTTGTCCAAAAGATTTTCTCCTCCCACTAAAATCCGTTTTCGTATAGATTTCAAACGCTCTTGCAATGAATTTTTCTGCTCTCTATATACAATCAAAAAAATGGAATTAAATTAGAATAATAAAATATAGGTACAATTAGAATTTTGACCAAACGGACAAAATTAATTTTTTAAATTGTTTATTATTTATATATGTACAAACTCTTGAAATTTCCAGGTCTCCACATGTTCTTTGAGTGCATTCAAAGCTTCTCGTCTATGTTTTGCCACTTCTCCAATGGATGAAGAAATTTTCTCTTGAGTTTCTAATTCCCCTTTGATATCCGTTATTGCTTCTTCGGGCACGACTGGATTCACAAAATCTGTCACATCCGTGGATAAAAAGTCCGCTTCGGGATCTTCTTCTTCCTCCTCTTCATCTTCACCTTTTCATATAATTGCATTTCATTTTGTTAAAAAAAACTATATACACTACTCTATACTACTGTATACTTTCTGAATTTGAGGAAAATCTCATCTCTGACTGACGTACCACTGGAGTTACCGGGTTCTAATTTATCCGTGCCGGGTAGAGCAATAGCCAAATCCCCATCAGCTTCTAATTGTCTTCGCAATTCCTCAATTTCATTCTCAAATTGTCTGAGTAAGGCATCTTTTGGGTCCTCATTTATGGAAGCATGATTTTTAATGGATTTGGCTCGATGAGCATAGCGTAATGTATTTATTGTTTCTTCAAAATTATAGTCTGCTGGTCCCACATTTGCACACTATATTTTCAACCATTTATTCGAGAGAGTCTATCAATTAATTTGCTAATTCAATTTAGGACTTATTGTTACGATATATTATTGTTAGACTTTTTTGTGGCTACATTATTATTATTATGAAATTATACCATCACAGTTTTTGCATTCCCTCCAAGAGAGTCTTGAAGGAGACGAGTGAGTTTGGAATTCCTGTAAGGGACGTGACTACTTCCATCCACCAACGCAGAAATCACATTCCCCAAATTTGATAGAGACCAATTGATCTTCGTTGCTTCTTTCAATCGCTTCCCGGTTGCCCCTGTTTTACTTAATCGCTCAGAGCCCTACCAATAAATGAATAAAAAAATAATAGTTTAAACAGTTTAAATGATATTTAAATTCCACACAATTGAATTTAAATTTGAATTTATCATAATATATATATATGTATGGGCTTACAGCTAAATCAACAAGGTTTAATTTCCCCATTCGGATGGTTCTGGTTCCTTTCGCTCCATTTCCAACTTCAGTACTACACTCGACAGTGATGGTGAAAATGGCGTGGGATCTGGAACTCATTGCATTCATAAATGTGGACGCGACGGAACCTATAAAGTTATACAGCATTCAAATTTAAACAAAAGTTAATTATTTAATTATTGCAGTTAACATTGCTGTATTGGATTGGTTTTTTTTATTTTTGAATGTAGATTTATATAGGTAAACTCACGGTTTTTATTGCCAACTTCCATGATTCTATCCATATCCGCTGCATTCCGAACCACAAATGATGATAAATCCTTGACGTAGACTCCACGATCACTCGCCTCTTTCAAATCCAACTTTTTCTCATGATCTTTGGCTAGAAGATCCCGGACTTCCTCATTGTAAATTTCCAAATGAGACACCCGAACGAGAAATCTGTATAGAGTCCAATTTGAAATCATACAAATTTATTGCGTACCCACTTTTTCCTTACATATAGATATACCTAGATAAACTCTTCTGTTTTTCCCCCACGGATTGCCATATTAGAATTTTACCTAGTGTCACCAGAGGCTTTGGATATGTTTGTAAATATTTGAGCAAATGAATTTGGGATGATCCCTTTTTTCTCTGGAGTGGACTCTCCTTCCATTGTGTACGTTTTCCCTGTCATCATTACATTACAATATTAATTAATTAATTGTATAATTGTAGATTTTAGTAGTCATACTCCTTGTTTAGTGATATATAGTTATCAATGAGTTTTCATTTGCATTTGAATATGTGTGGAAAATATTAATTAATTAATGTAATATTATGTAATATATACCTGTCCCAGTTTGACCATATGCAAAAACGGTTGCATTGTAACCCATTAAAACCGAGTCCACCAACGGTCGGGCAATCTGATTGTATATTTCTGCTTGTGCTGCATCTTGAAACACGGCATCAAAACTAAATATGGAAATTTTTGCATCCGTTGGATTTTTGACTTGAATACTTTGATTCTCTTGATTTACTCGAGCCACCACGTTACATCCTGAACGACAGACACACGTTTCATCATGACAAATGACAAATGATCACAGAATCCATCAAATTTTTAATTGTGTATACAAATGTATATTTATTTATTTATTTAGTTAGTTCAATATTTAAATTACACACATACCCTTTTCAATTTCTTTGATGCTGAGTGGTCTCACACGAACCACCACGCGAACATTTTCCTCAGTCATATTTCAAGTTTATATATATAGTGACTCAAATTCCTCCTCAAGTCTATATATAGATATGTATAAAGACAAACTTGTCGGACTGAGCAATTATTGTCTTCATTTTGTGCCCATTGATAACGCAGTTGAGCAGTCACGTGTAATGTAGGTATATATAATGATGACTTGTGACTACATTTTGTGTGCACAATTCACAAGTGGACATCTAAACAGAAACAGACCTCATTCAAAACTTGAGGGATATTTTGACGTGGAAGTGGGGCTCGCTATGTGACTATTGTCAAAATATATATAAAGGATCGATAACAGCCGGCTGAGGACTATAGCAACAAAAATCAATAACGTTTTGAAACTCGGAGTCGTTGCCGGAAGAGAGCAGGCAGGAATGCACGTCGCCAGTCTCCCTTTGAATTTGAAAGCTATAACAAAACGCAAAGCATCTTTCTCAGCAGTAATGGTTTTAATGTACTTAAATGAATGCAAATTAGAAGTGTTAAATGTTAAGTTAGTTAGGATCTTAAGGTATTTTTATGCTCAGTTCCTCTTGTTCTCCATGTTTTTTAGCCATTGCCATTGCCACTGCCATTTTTTGGATTGAAATATCTCATTGAAATATTTTAGAAGAAGAAAAATATCAATTGGTCAATTGTATTTTTTTACTATATGTATTCTTTGAATGAGACTTGGTTTCATGTGTGGCACGATAAATATTGGGATCAAGTGAAATGAAAGGAAAAACTCTATATATATATATATAAAGTGAGCAAGATTTGTGGTTGAGGTTGAAGCCTCTGTGTGTGGGTGTGGAGAAAATCAAAGAGTTTTGATGCAAATCTAAAGGATCTCCATCCAAAGTACAATGCAGATAAAAATTCTAGTACATGGAAAGGGACAAGAAATCCCGGAAATTTCTATTCATGACCAAAGAAAAAAAGGAGATGAGGATTCAGAATAAATTGAAATATAATACAGATCAGTTTGTCAATTTGCATTTGTACCATTTGAATGGAAGATTAATCAAGGAAGTGGTGTGTGTAGGTGTAGAGTAATGTTGAAAGAGAAATGGGAAAATGTGTGAATATCGAAATTCGCTCAAATCCCAAATATACTGGAAAAGGAGGAGTAAAAATTAAACTGGCATTTTTTTTTTGGCGGCGACAATAATGTTTTGCAATCTTTTCTCCTAGCCCTCAAAAAATTGCCGATCAAATCCGGATTTTTTAACTGCTGAAAGGGTCCATTCTCTCTTTCTCTTTCTCTCTCTCTCGTATTATTGGCATCGGGTTCAAAAGGTCTCAAACGATCATCTCCAACCGGCTCAATAAATCGCTCTCTGCTCCTCCTCGTGAATAGTAGAGGCGAAAGCAATTCATTATCAAACACACACACACACTCACACAGACACACACATACTCACATAGTTCGAGAAATGAGGAACCGAGAAAGGATTCCATCCAACTGTCTTTCTTTCTTGGTTCAGGGCCAATTGACGGTACGATGGTACATTTGATGCTGCTGCTGGATGAAAGTACATCACGACAAAAACATCATAACATGCATATTACCCCGTTCTGAGTTCTCTCTCTCTCCTCTCTCTCCTCTCTCTCGTCTCTCTCTCTCTCTCTCTCTCTTTCGCTCTCTCACTATACCCTCGTTGCTTGTCTCGTCCTCCGTGTGGGACTACCTAGTGTATAATTTCAAAAATAGGGTCGAATTAAACTAGTAATTTATGTTGGAAGAGGTTTTCGTAGACTTGCCGTTAGCTCGGAGATAGGCCATTAAGAGAGATATATTATGGACTGTGTATGCATAAGAATGGGCCTTCTAGTTAGGGCCTACTGTAGTGACACTCTTCCATCCTTCCATCACCATTTCGAACATTTCTATGCTAATATTGCTGCCTCTTCTCTCCCCGAAAATATCTTTTCTACTAAAGTTTCTACCCAGCTTTTGTCTGCTTTTACGCTCTCGTCTTCGTCTCTCTCTCTCTCTCCTCCGTCTCTTTTCTTCCTCTTCTTTTCCCTCTACACACACACTCTCTCTTTCTCACACACACACACACACACATATATAGACTACAAAGATTTCCATCTCTCCAATTTATTCTATCTCTTTTCCTCTCTTTCTTTCTCTATTTCTCACTCGTTCACTCGTTGGTTCTCTCTCTCTCTCTCCTCGCTCTCTGTCTCTCTCTCTCTTCTCTCTCAAACTCTTGTGTACTCTTGTACCGAGTCCAATTTCAAATTTTAAAACATTTTCTCTCCCATAATAATACTCACAGTCCAGGGTTGGTTGGTACAATGCACACAAACTTAACATTTATTTCTCAAACTCAACTCACTCTCACATGCATGTCCATTAGCTCAGCATTCATTCTTAATGAATGAATGCCAAATTCCAAATAACAAACAAACATTCCTCTCCATGTCGAATCACAATCACACAGATTTTGTTTTACTAATATAATATAACTTCTATCAAAATATCATTAAGCTCACATTTAATTTGTAATTTGTATGAGACTAATGCAAGAGAGAAAGAACGAGAAAAAGAAAGAGAGAGAATTTGGAGTAGAAATATGTGAAATGAAGTTGTCTGTTATGTTGTTGTGTATTTTTCTGGAGAATTCGAGCCGTGGACGGGCAAGGTAGTTTTTTTTTTTTGTTTGAAGACAGCCCCACCAGCTCGATGAACCTATTCTGTAAATTTCTCGGCTCTCATTCTTTTATGACTTTCTATGCTATGCTATTCGCAGTATTCGCCCCTCCATCTGATTTATGCACAACACCGTTTTCTCTCGATTTCCATCTCCTTTTGTTGTATCACTCAAAGTTATTGTATAGCTAATCATTCCCAAATACTGCCTTTCCCTACCATTCTTTCCTCTGTATGTGTTTGCAATGTTGTTTTCAAGTACGTACGTAGAAGAGGAAGAGGAAGAAGAAGTAGGAGTAGTTGTGTACATAGTAGTAGTATGACTATGACTATGACTAGCAAAACTAGCAGCAGCCTCTGAGCCTCTGCAATCCCAAAAACATCATTTTATTATTGCATCTCTCGCCATGCATCAACAATGACGAGATCCTTTTCTCCCTCTCTCTCTCTCTCTTTCTTTCTCTCTCTTTCCCAAAGATTGTTCTTTCTCCCATAACTAAGTAATGTATATGTAGCCTGTGTGTATTTATGCTCAGATGGTGATGTTATGTTGTAATAAACATGAATCGGTATGAATCAACTGTTTCTAGATAAAAACTAAAGTTTTCCCAAGAAACAACCAAAAAAAAAAAATAGAGTACTCTCGTCAGTCTCCTCGGTACACATTCTCCAGAAATAAAAGTGTCTGTGTACATTTATTCACAAAAATATACAAAATACTAAAACGAGCTAGATTTTTTTCCCCAGTTATTTTCATTCTCATGGCTTCTCAAAATTACTAGTTAAAAATAATCGAATGCCAGAGAAAGAGAGAGAGAGAAAGAGAGAATGTGAATGCAGGTAGAGAGTTTTCTTGATTCTTCTCTCTCTCTGTCGACTATAATTTTATACACAGTTTGTTCCCATACAATTTGAGTTTTAGACACGCAGACAGACAGACAGAGCAAATGTGTGGAGCTCGAGCGAGTGTACGTGTGAATTCTTCTTGTGAATGGGGAATTTAATGGTTGGAATATGTGAGGAGAGATTTTTTGTTTTTATATCTCCTTTGTTTTTTAAACGGATCAAGGAGAAAATACAAACAAACATCGACAATGACAATGATTTTCCATCGTCTCTCTTTATCCCCTTTCCCATCTCTCTTTCTCTCTCTCTGTCTGTCTCTCTCTTTCTCCTTTTTCTCCTCTGTTTGGGGTAGAATCTCTGATATATGCGAGCTGTGTGGTGGTCCTTTTATTAGAGGACTGTTGATTTAGAGGATGATTTCAGGAGGGTTTGGTTGTTAATTAAATAAATTACCAGTGTTGGATGGAAAGTGATGGATATTTCTCTCTGCCAACTCATTGTGTGATGTTCCAGGAAATGAGATGGCGTAACTCCAGATGGAACTTTTTAAGTCTCAAGTGACATGAGAGAGAGAGAGAGAGATTGAGAGTGAGTGAGAGAGAGAGAAAAGAAGAGAGAGAGAGAGTAAGTAGAAAGGCAGTCTCCGAGTTCTCAGTAGAAGTAGAGAAAGTAAGTGACCATAGTCAAAATAGGACAGGAAAACAATTGATCAGGATGATAGTTTGCCTCCACTCCTCCACACGAACAAACATGTACGGAGTAGGTGAAAGTGTGTGTGTGTGTGTGTGTGTGTATGTGACTTTTGCTGTATGTATTCAAACTGAATGGGAGAGAGAAAGAGAAAGATGGGATGAGAGTGAGAGAGCGAGAGCGAAAAGTTTGACTTGCAATTTGGAATCGACTTGCTCTGGTTTTCCATGTGGTCTTTGGGCCTGTCGTCGTCGGTCAGTGTTGAGAATTGAAGAGGACTCGAAGAAGAAAAGAGAGAGAGAGAGAGGCAGAGAAAGATATTTATATGTGTAGGTAACACGGGAGGAGAGAGAAGAGGAGAGAGAAAAAAAATAGGAGCTATTGGAGAGAGGGAGAGACGACGAGGACTGGTGGATGTCAACTTGGAAGTTTTGTCAAAGATGGAGGAGACCACAGGGTGGGATAAATAGGTATAATGGATCTGGATTGAGACGTCCCACGAGACCTGATCGGCTTTTTCTTATATTCGCCCTTTTTTTCTTCATTACCCACCATTGTAAATTCACTGTCTAATAGACCTGGCAGGTACAGGCCTTCACAGCTTAAGTGATTTATATCTGGTATAACTTTTTTATCTATGAATGTTTGTTTACCATTGACAGACGACAGAGAGAGAGAGAGTCAAAGACACAAGACAAGAAGAAGTACAAATAAAAACAAACTCAAACCCACTCCTCTCAATACAATCCCAATTTCAATTTCATCTTCAAACTTCTTCGCAAAGACACACTTTGACTTTGTATTTAAAACATTTCAACTTTTTTTTCAAGTTGAAATTGCATTAACAAAGCACCAAACAGATTTTGAGCCTAAATACGAGATCATTTTGCATCTTTCCATCAAATTATTTATTACTTTGAATTTTGTAATTAGTAAAATTGTGACCCTCTTGTCCAATACAATGAAACTTAAAACATGCAACATGGCGGAATTTAAATTCTGCAATCCAAATCGAGGACTTGAAAAATTCAAAACTTGATTCAAATCCCGGAATCCGTCCAGCATTTTTATACAGATAGATTACCTTTATACATCTTTGCTTTCCTAATATTTAATGTTTGTATAATTGACAAATTTTATTTCACTGTGGATGTGGATGAAATTCGATTACAGATAAAAAAAATTAATTAAAACGAGATTTATTTTACAGTTAAAGCAAGGGAGAATCTGGGAATAAATAGTTTATTTGTAAATGAATTAAATGGAATAGGAAAGCCGATAAAGGGGAAAGAGAGTCTTTGAGGATTCTGCCTTGTCTTTGATCCCACTCTCTCTTTTTCTATCTTTTTCTCTCCTTTTCTCTCTCTCTCTCTCTCTCTATATTTTAGACGATATACTTATTTTATTTCACAAAAGGGTGACCGAGCAGTCGGTGAATCTCCATTATTTTCGTTTAACTCCAATATCCCCTAAGGGAAAAGAAAGAGTTTTTCTTTTTTAATATTTCACACCTTGACAACTGAAGTAAAGAGTCTCGAGTTGTGTGTCTCTCTCTCTACGTGTGTAAACTGTGTCGTCCTCTCTCTCTCTCTCTTGCTCCCTCTCCTTTCCCTCCTGTCATCTCTGAGCTCTAGAAAAGGTAAAACCAATGAAAAGGAATTCGATGTTTGTGTGTGTGTGTGTGTGTGTGGATATTATCAAAGAACCAAAGAACCTTTCGACTTTTGTTGAGAGAGAGAAACATAGCGAGAAGAGAGATGGAAATAGAGAAATAGGTAGAAATGGGGTAGACGTAAGTGGAAAGAGAGAGGGAGAGAAAGAGAGGGAAATACCATCTTTAGACTCATTCATTCAACTTCAATCTATTCCTCGCCACCTCCACCATGATTTTTAATTTCTCCCTCTTTCTCTCGCTCTCTCTCTCTCCCTCTCTCAAACTCATAGCTCCTTGTACAAGTGTACACAAAAAAAAATTTCCCTGTCACTTTTTTCATCATAATGTGTGCAGATTAAAAGTTGCGATGAGAAAAAATGTAACGTGTGCATCGTTAGCCCGTCTGCCTCATCCCGTCTTTTCGAGAAAAATGATGAAAAATTCGCCATTTCCAGAGCCGCCAACGACTAATTTAGCCCCGCGTGTAATTATAATAAATATAAGTTTAATAAAGGAACGGCATCCCTCCATGACTTTCTCTTCACTTCTCTCCTCCTCGCGCTATTTTCCTCGACCTTTTTTTATTCCTCTTTAGACTTTTTTTTTCCTTTTGACTATGTCCACATCCACACACACACATATACACTTACTCCATACTTCCTCTTTTTACTCTTTAACCCACATGCCCATCCCTCTCTCCCTCTCTTTCTCTCTCTCTCTCTCTCTTTCCCTTCCTACACACAATGTATACATATACAAACTCACAAATACAAAATCCACTACCATTACGAAACGATATATGAAACTCGTAGAAAAGTATTATGAAAAGGAGTAGAAGAAGAAAGGAGAGGAAGAAGAAGAAGTAGAGGGAAAGTAGCCAAGACATTCAAGTAAAACATTGCTTTTATATGTACAAAAGAAAGAGAATCGTTTCAAGTGGGTACACAGAGTTTGGGAGCTTTCTCCCTCTCTCTCTCTCTCTCTCATTTAATATGTAATTTACATTAGTTAGGCTGGAGGGATCAGGTAAATCTGACAAAGGCTTTTTTGGTGGTCGTCTTCGTCGTAGTAGCAACTTGATATGATTTGATACGATGTGAGAGAGTACAAATACACACACATACACATATGCAAGTTTTTGCAAAGTTGCTGGCGAAGGATCATTTTATACACGGTACAAGAAGATAATACGAGAGACAGAGTGAAAGAGAGAGAGAGAGAGAGAGAAAATGTGTGTGTGTGTGTGAAGGAAAGATGCCTGGGTTTTTGAAATACAGGCAAGCGAGCTGAAGGAAGGAGAGAGGAAGAGAGTGAGATTTTGGGGGGGTGTATAGTAATGAGTATAATATGCACACCGAGCGGAAGAAATTTCTGTGATTTACTGGACAATGCAGGCAAAAGCTAGCTAATCTTTAGCGCGTTTACGTGAGTATCTCATAAATTGGAAAACTTTGGTAGTAGTTGGTAGTAATAATGTCAACTCTCTCCACTATTGATTATACTGAGAGAGAGAGAGAGGAGAGAGAGGAGAGAGAGAGAAGAAGAGTGAGAACGAGAGACAGAACGACAGACAAACACCTACATGTATACACTCTCCAGCTTTTACTCCCCATCGCTCTCCATTCCTCTCTTTCTCCTTTTGCTCTTCAAAACTCAAAAACTTTAACATGCAAAAGATAAAATGAGACTCTCAAATTATCCTTTCAAATACAAATCAACCGTCCTTGTCTTTTTCTTTGATCGTATCCCTCCGCCTCTCCTCTTTTGGGATCCTTCATCCGATGAATATGAGGACTATAGACGTACACACTACAAACATACACACACACATTTATGCACTTGTCTTTCGATTGTCTGTTCTGTTGACTGTCTGCGGATATTTCATGGTTCTAATGTACAATGCACAATGTGTGTGTGTGTGTGTGAATGTCTATGTGGTTGTTCTTCAATCCATAGCTGAATGACAGAGAGTGGAAAAAGGGCACTGACGTCTTTCAAGGAAATCAAGAGACACCAGTCAAAATCCGATTTTTTCACTCACTCTCTCTCTCTTTCTTTCTTTCGTCCTCTCGCTCTTTCTCTCTTCTACTACTCCATCTTCTCGGATTTTCTCCCCCAATGGCATCATATATCGTATGGTATATGGCAGTGGAAAAGCATTCATAGGCCTTTTGTTTGGTGGTTGGTTCAACAGGCTGTGGGCTCTGTGTGTGTGTGTGTTTGGGTGTAAGGAGAGTGAGAGTGAGAGTGAAGAGAGTAACCGTGGCTATTTTCACTTTCACTTCATTCAGTTTTCCACGCTTGTTTCCCTCTTTTCACTTTTCAACCTTCAACTTGTTCGCTCCTAAGTCATCCTTTAAACCCATCAGCAGTTTACACGTGTACGTTACACATTCTTTGTCTGATGAGAGAGCGAGAGAGAGAGCGAACGAGAGCGAGAGAGAGATCGAGAGAGAGAGCGAACGAGAGCGAGAGAGAGAGAGAGAGCGAGAGAGAGCGAGAGAGAAAGCTCACGCTCCGTGCTCCGACTCTTCTCCATTTCTGTCTCTGTCTCTCTCTCTCTCTTTCTCGTTTTCCTTTTCACTCTTTCTCTCTCTTTTGCCTTCCCTCGAATCCTAAATCATTTTTTAACCATTTCATTATTATTTCCTTGATTAATTTGCTTTTAATCGGTTCCCTCCACAAACTTTATTACTCCGTTCAAATTCCATATTTCCAACCCAAAACGGGGTATGTCTCTAGTTTTTGGAGTCCGACCTTAAAATCATAATCATTTGTACAAATATTCACTATCGACTATACAGATATTTATAATTCCAAAATCCATTGGATTAAAACAGTCTTAATGATTTTAAATGATTATATCCATAATCATTATACAAACCTTCTTTCTCTCAATAATATGTTTAGTTATTCAAGTTGGAATTTGCATAGAATAATTTGAAGTAATGACAGACTAATGAAAAGCCACATGAATGAATTGAGTTGCGTTTAGTTTCTCTCATTTGTTCAATGTGTGTGTGTGTGTGTGTGGTGGTGTGTGTGTGTGTGGTTGGTTGGTTGGTTGGTTGGAGGGGCCCAAAGTCTTTTTTTGCTCTTCTTCTTTCTCCTCTTCCTCTGTTGGATAATGCAATAATTTGAAAAATTGTAGTAGTAAAATAGTTTCATAGACAAAGTAAATTTTAACAAGACAGTATATTTGCGAGGAAAGGAGAAAAGCCACGAGCACTTTGTCAAAAAGATTTCTCTTTCACGCTCTCACTCTCACAGTCCACACAGTTTATATAGCGAGGAAACTCACACATAGACTCGACTCTCTCTTTCTCTCTCTCTCTCGTACTACGAACCAGACGATTGTAGTGAGCATTTTCGGGTTCTTGTTGAATGGTGAAAGTGAGCAAGGGGCCAAAAAAGGAGAGGAATGATTTTCTATGTATATAAAACGTATGGGGAAACCGAAACTCAGAGTATACTGAGAATTTCTATAGTGAAACGATACTTTGACTGGGGCATCGTAAACCCTAGTCGTATTTTGTGCATCTGCATCTACAAAGAGAGAATAAGAGAGAGAGAGAGAGAGAGAGAGAGAGAGAGAGAGAGAGAGAGAGAGAGAGAGAGAGAGAGAGCGAGCGAACGTTTTGTGTGACGGTATGCAAAAGGCAAAAGGATTGTAAATGATTTTTTGACTCGAGAGAGAGAAAAAGCGAAGCTGACTCGACTCTGAATAAAAATACACACGATCATTTACAAATATGTAGAGAGAGGGAGAGAGGGAAAAAAGCTTGAATATGGAAATATGGTGAGAGTGTAGAGTGTTTTGCTTGTGTGTCTGTGTACACACTTAATTTAAATAAAGAAAAATACAGAGAGGGATCACAGAGTTAAAATTAATATGCAACCTAATTCAGAGAAGGTGATTTTTGTTAATTAAGTTTAATAAAGTGTTAATTAAACAGACGGAATGTATTTATGAGGGGAAGATTTTTCTCGGTTTACAGACGACCGACACGAAGTGGAGAGAATAGAATTTCTCTCTCTCTCTCTTCTCGCGCGCGCTCTCTCTCTTTCTCTCTACAGCCAGAATAAATAATGCCAAGCACACATGTGGACAATCATTATCGTAAATTCCTTCCCAGGCTTTTAATTACTGTTTCATAAAGTACAGTTAATGTGACTCAGAATGAGTCAAAATTGTGGATCAAGCAGAAGATAACGTACGTATCTAGCCCAACCCGTTCTCTCTCTCTCTTTCTCTCTCCTCTTTCTCTCTGATTCCCTCAGTTTTCTCATTTTATGCTCTCTATATAGTCTACATTTATATGCATGAATATATGTACGATATGTATATACAGAGGGAAATGGAGAGAGCGAGGGAGAGAGAGAGTCAGCTCTCAAACTGTAGTAATCGAGGGAGTATTTGGGTCCGGATGTATTTAACGGACGTGGCGGACACTTTATTATTATGCAAAATCTTCTCTTCAAATCATCTCCCATGGGCCTGGAAATAGAAATTTCAAACGTATAGTTATTGCGCTCTTTTGCATAAATTCCGAACATTATATATATAATGGAATCGTTAGACCATCATCATCAAAATTCGTATGTATGTTCCGTACACGAGCTCCATAGAGAGAGAGAGAGAGAGAGAGAGAGACAGAAAAAGAGAGAGAGAAAGAGAAGGAGAAAGAGGAGACGACGATCAGGAACAGCGTGAAGAATTATAGTCGTTGCAATTACATTGGATAGTTGCAACTATTTTAAATTATTATTATCATCATATCCAAAATGTGAACGCACACACACATTCTACAATTTCTACATACTCAAATACCCCAAACTGTCCACGTCCAAACCCAATTCATTTTTCTATCCCCTCGTTTCCCAACGTAAATACTTTCTCCATCATCCCAATGAAAATCACTTTCCCCCTCCAAAAAATGATCTTTATCCAAATTCCTCTGGCAAAAAAAATCCAACAATCTAACAAAATCCTCCATTTTTTACCTAGAAACAAGAAAAACTTTTCAAACAGATTTTATTTGCATTTTACTTTTGTATTTTACACGGCATCAAAAATTGACTGTGTATTGTGCAGTGTGCACACCTTTTCCATGTTTTTTCTTCATCTTGTATACGGGAGGATTTTCCAGGTGCATGTTGATTTTCTAATTTCTATACATCCGTAGATTTCTTTCATGTCTGATTGAACGTGAGCGGGGAAATGTGTACACGTGACATAATAAAAGACAAAGAGACGTAGAAAGCCGAGTCTTTTGTGATCGTTAGAATTTAAATGAATTTGGAGAAGAGCCGTTTAGTAAATTAGAGAGAGGACGAGAGAGAGGAAGAGAGATAGACAGACAAGAGGAGAGAAGAGAGCGAGAGAAAAAATAAATCGAAATAGAGTCACTTTGTTATGGGAACTACAAGAATCCTCAAATTACGGTACTTGGGTAAACTTGGGGGAGAATTTGGGAATGATGTGTATCGGACTTGAAGTTCGGATTGAAGGATTTCAAACGACAGCATTTTGTAACAAAAAGAAGGAGAAGATGCTACAGAATAAAACTATTGCAAAACTCCTACTCGCTCCCGCTCCCAACATTCTCTATACAACAACCATGACTATGAGAAGCTTCTCTCAAAGTATTTTCAACATGGATGAGAACGTGAAAGAGAGAGTAAAAGTTCAATGAAAAGGGTTTGTTTCCTTTCCTACGTGAGCTCACACACACACATACAGGCAGAGGCAGAGGCACACAGAGAGGCAGAGAAAACCAAGAGAAAGTCAACGGGAAAAGGAAAACGGGTTGATGGATAATGTCATGCAGTGGGGAGGTAAGCATAGTAAGCAGATGGGCTTTTAAATCGAGCACTTACTATGCGAAACTAGCGAAAGGGACGTTGGAATGATATTCATAGATCAAATTAAGTACTGCTCTAGAATTAAAGAGAAATTAGAGAGAAAATGGTCTCTTATACGTACGAACGAACGTACGAACGACTGAAGGACGATAGAGAGAGAGGGGCGACCAAGGAAAGAACGCAATGTAACGCTATCCTGCTCCCACAGCCGTCTACAGTCTACACACACATATAGTATGCAGAGGTGCTTGTGCTTTCCCGAGTCCGCATGTATCTGTACAGACATACATATGAGAGAGAGGAGAGAGAGAAGAGAGAGAGAGTATGTGAGTGAGTGAGTGTACGTCTGTGTTTGTATGATGTTTAGGGGGGTATTTGAAGATAATAGGGTCGTCTACTCGTATAAATGTAGAATGTTAGAAGACTTGTCTGGAAAACTCAAGACTGGATGGGAAGAGAAAGAGATGGAGATGGAGAGCAACTAAAACAGAAGAGAATGTAGAGAGAGAGAGAGAGAAAGAGAGAGAGAGAGAAGAGATGAGACGCGAAGTAAAAAGGCACGTTTATAAAGACACTGTCAGAAATTGTCCCTTCCGGTCCTAAAACAAGTCCTGCTTGATTCTTCTCTATGTCCATCCTCGGCAACTATGATAGTGACTCGTCCCGTCCAACCGAAAACCTTTAAAAAAACGAAAAGAAAGAGAGAGAGAGAGAGAGAGAGAGAGAAAATCTTGCATCTTTTCCCTCTCAGTCTCTCCATTTTACTTACTCCTCACATTACATCTACACTCTATGGACTATGGACAACCCGTCCCATATTTTATCTATGGATTACCTTACACAGATCAGAGGAAAACCTTTACGAGAGACAGCGAAAGACCACCAAGATGAACACAAGAGCAAAAGGAAAAGGAAAGCCTGTGGAGAAAGAGAGAGCGAGAGCGAGAAAGAAGCGAAAAAGAGTAGGAGGAACAAGATGAACATGAAGAAGAAAAAAAACGAATTTCTCTATTTCCATACATTATTTTTCTGCTCACTCGGCTTCTGGAATCATTTCTTTATCATTTTTCTTGGGTGGAAAGAATTCAAGATTTACTACTACAATGATGACCCTTTTTTCTATCCCTTGCGTCTCTCTGACATTTTCAATTCAACAACTGGCAACTTCCTCCCATTCTACAATAAAAAATAACCATTCAATTTTCAATCCCCAACTGACCATAAAACCATCACAAATCCTTGAAAAATTTATAAAAATCTTTCACCTCTCCTCTTCACCTTTCTCCAGTTTCTCCGTCAAAAGCCATGGACTATATAATAGTTAGTATATGATTATCAAATATGTATACAAAAATAATAATTACAAAATTGTAATCAATAGAATGAGAATGATAATGAGAACTCTGTGTCCATATGAGAGAGTTTTGTCTCATTTGTACATATCATTACTGTTGGCATGTAAATGTAGGTAAATGTAAAGAGTTTGGGAGTTGGGGTATTTAGGTAGAACAAAGTGAATTTCAATTGAGTGTCAAAAGGTGAAAGGAGAGGAATCTCTTTTGTCTGTAGTACATGTGGACTATTTGTACAGTATATATACCGTATGTGTCTGTGTTTTATGTAATATGGTGGGAGGTTGACAAGAGAGAGAAAGAGAGAACGAGAGAGAGAGAGAGAGAGAGAGAGAGAGAGAGAGAGAGAGAGAGAAGGGTTGTGGGGTGAGTTGGAGCGGCTGGAGATTTGAAAGGCAAAAGACGTTCTTCGTGTACACAGAGAGAGAGAGAATGAGAGGGAGAGAGAGAGAGAGAAGCAAAACGGATCTCGCGAGTTGGTTTTGTATTGTTAAATTATTGGTGTGTGTGGACAAACATGTGTTATTGGAGTAGAAGAGTTGCTTTCTAATAGTCTGTAGCTGTGAGATTGAAGTGTGCTGAGGTGTGAAGTAATTAAGGATAGTTGGAATAGTTAGGGTGATTAATTAAAGTGCCGACTGAAGGAAAGGAAAAGAGGAGAGAGAGAGGGAGAGAGAGAGAGAGAGAAAACCGACGAAGAGTCTTCTTCTCCTCTTCTTCCTTCATGTTCTTCTTGTGTTCTTCTTGTTCTTCTTGTGTTTCTTACAAGAAAAGTCGGCAGCTAGTCATCCAGGTAAGGCAGGAGGAGAGAAGAGAGAGAATGAGAGAAGACGAAGACGAGGGAACCTTCTCTTATTTTCCTTCAACTCGCCGACTTCTTCTTCGTCGTCCTCTTCGTCTGCCTCTTCTATTTCTCTTGAAGCCGGGCATTACCCGGCTATGTGTTTATGGGTGGAATAGGAATTCGTAAATTTCCTCCGTTGACATTACGAGCTGACGTGACTGTGACTTGGTAGAATTTCTTCATTTCTTCTTCTAATTATCGATCGTACCGTATCCATTTCATCCATATCCATCGTCCTCTCTCTCCTTGCCCGTCCATTTCCCTCCTACTCTCCAAAAAACTCCAAACACCCCACCGTCACCGTTTCACTGCCCCTTCAAAAAAAAAACTTGGTCCCACCTCGTCTTCAAATTCTCCATCCACTAAAACAATGATCGTGATCCCAAACCCAATCAAAACTGTACACGCTCTTTTTTTTTCTCTCCCACTCTTCTCTCTCTCTCTCTCTTTTTCCCTCGTACGAATCTCTCCAAATCTTTCTTTATTCCATCTCGTCCTTCATTCTACATGCGTTCAACAAGAGAACAGAAGAGAGAAAGAGAGAGAGAGAGAAAAGAAAGGAAAATACCAATGCGTCTAAAATTTCATGACCCATTCATTTCATTTTAGCTCAATCCTCATTTTCATTTCATCTGGACACCAGAATCAACCACATTTCCTTTACTTTTAATCACATTATCCATCCATCAAATTATTTATCAAATCAAACTCTCCCAACTATGTAATTAAAAAAAAAAACAACCTCAAATTCAATTGACGTCTAATTTCACATTAAAAAAAAACCTCAACATTTTGCATTTAATAATTCATTCCATGGATTTGGAGTGTATTTTGGAGTATTGTTTCTTCATAAATATATCATGAGAGTGATGAAATTGAATCATTTTTATGGAGATTCCTCCATGCACATGGGATAAATCAAATCCCAGCACGTAGATTTCATATTTCAATGTCCACAATCCACACAAGGAATATTTCACAGTGCCCCGTCGCTATAGAATGTCAGGTAGCCATGTCGAAAAACACTAAAAATATTATGAACACATGACGTAGCAGCATGACTATTTTTAAATGACGACTAAAAAAAGAATTTTGAAGGGACTAAAATATTATTGATCTTCACTGAAGAAACAACTGAGAATTCTGAGAGTTAAAAGTGTCATAAGTAAGTTGCTGGATGACATGTGATATGTAAGAAGAAGAAGGGTGATGTACATGGAGTTTCCATGTGTGTGTGTGCGTGTGTGTCTGTGTGTTTTGTATATATGTGAGGGAACGTTTCCAACGAAAACCAAGAGCCTGGTTATAAAAGTATATAGAATTTTCTAAGAGTCGAGAGTCCTATGATGCATAAGTGTTTTATGTGTTGTTCGTTGTTCAAGTTGTGTGTGTGTGTGTGTGTGTGTGTGAGTGAGTGAATGAGTGTGTCCGTAAGAATGTATGAGAATGTGAGTTTGTTTCGTATAGTATGTTGTTGCTGCTGGTATTTTGTATTTTGTATTTGGTATTTGGAGTGAGGAGAAGTGAGAAGAAAAGGAGAGAAGACGGCGGTATCTCCTTTAAATAGAGCAGATCAGAGATGAATTTAGTTTGTTAGGCTGAGTCTGGAGAGCGAGAGAAGGGAAAGGAGAGGGAGAAGAAGAAGAAGAAGAAAAGCGAGAGAGAGAGAGAATAAGGGAAGAGATGGTCTTATAAATAAGGCTTAAGGGACGATGCTTATCGATATGAAAGGAGGAAAGAAGGAACGCCAGTGAAACGCGAGAGTGACGTGGAAGAGTCTTGGAAGACCTCTTATTTATGTTTGGGGATCCGGGAAAGTCTGTTCTTCTAATGGAACAGGACAAGCAAAGGACAAGGAACGTACTGATAGGAACGTCCTCCGCCCGACTTTTGACAAAAGCTTTTAAACACCAATCCCCAGAAATTATGGCCAGCGCTGTAAACACCACCATACACCCGCCAACCAGGACTTTCTCTCTCTCTCTCTCTTTCTCTCCCTCTCTCTCTCTCTCTACTTCTCCCCGACCCTTACTCACCGATATCTAACCATGTAAGTTGTGTAAGTTGTTGCACTACATCAACTACTCACACTGAAGAAGGGGAAGAAGAAGAAGTAGAAGAAGAAGAAGAAAAAAAATCCCCGAGCACATACTGATACACCAAACACCAACACCAACAATATCACAAGACAATGTAAAATCTTGTCCACGATCCTTTTCCCCATTCACTCACTCAAATAAACAGTACACACAGCCAGAGCCAGCAGAACATAGATACATACACGTACAGATAGAGATGGAGATAGAGCATAAAAAAAGTCCATATATATACAACACTCTGTCTACTTCAATAATGACGAGTTACTTCAACCCTGTCATTTCACCAGTCCATGCCATTTCTTCTTTCCATCTGAGCACTGGAAACTGTCGCTTTGTCCCCAGCTGATTATACAGTCGTTTACACGCCAACTCAACTCATTGAATACATTTTTTTTCCCGGACGGATCGTAAACATCAAGACTCAAGACACAAGACTCAAGACGAGCTAAGATATACAAAGCTCCAAATGAGCGGCCAGAGTAAAATGTGTATATATATCGTACATGTATAGAAGTATATAGAAAAGGAATGAGACGTTTCTCTCAAGTGTTTTGCCTGGATTTCCTTTCCTGTTTGAATGAATGGCGAATTCCCAAATTTCCAAATTTCCAAATTCCAGATTCTGAATCGAGCTCCTTTTTGGGCATGGAATTGAGATTTAATTACAAAACATAAATATAAATTCACTCAGAGCCTTTTTGTATTTAGTCAATTTGTACACGTACTTAGAAGAGTGAGAGTGTAAATTATGCTAGTTATTACAAACTAATTAGCCATGAAAAATCTACAAATAATTACAACCGTGCGGATATCCTTTCCATATGTACACGTCTATATACTTTCCTACTTGTACGTTTACGAACGGAACAAATTACCAGGAAAGGAAATCCAAAACTGCAGAGGTTTTTTTTCCTCGGCGAGCAAGATCAATTAAAAGAAAATAATGAGAGGAATTAGTTTTGAGATGGAAATCCGTGTGTGTTTGTGTGTGTGTGTGTGGACTGTGGAGTAACTTTAAAGTCAGGGAAAGTCTGGATGTGGAGTTTAGTTTGTGATGATGTTGATTATAGGTAGAGTTATGTTATGGCATGGCATATGTAAGGAGGGAGAACGTGTGTGTACGTACGACCGTATGAATGAGATCATTGAGTGAACGTGTTAAATTCACATCAAGTAGTTAAGAATTGTCGTTTCAATCGTTCATAAAAATAAGACGGTTTCGGAATATGAGTGGGAAGGAAAAGAGAGAGAGAGAGTGAGAGGGGGAGAGGGAGAAAAGGCGAGTTAGTGTGTGCGTGTGTGTACATGTGGAAGGAAATAAGGAGAGAAAAGTTCTCATCAGTGGGCAATGAGAGAGAGAGAGAGGAGAGAGAGAGAGAGAAGCACTTGGTATAATTTAATCATTTTGTATGAAAATTTACGGGTTTCTACGAGGAACTCGGCCGATAATAGAGGTAATTTTTGGAGACAACAGATAGATTTTGGCAAACTGACGGATGGCCGGGATGGTTCAATGGTGGGGCAATGGGAATCTCTTTTTTTTTTTCTTCCAAGTAATGTGACTGACTAGTTTCTCTCGTTTCATTCGACGCCGTACGTGTACGTGTGAGTGCCTGTATATGTGTAAAATGTGGATGTGGATGTGTATATGTGTACACTCACACACATAGGCAGATCTCTGCTCCTCCTCAAACTGAATCGACGTACGTTCTCTCTCGTACATATACAGAGTTTCCCCCGTAAAAAGAAAAAGACTCTTTTTCTAAAAGAGGATTTGAGGACAGACAGCAGAGGAAAGTGGAAGCGAGAGAGAGAGAGAGAGTGTGTGTAGTCGTTGTCGTAGTCGGTCTTAGTCGTAGTCGTCGTTGGCTGAGTGTGGATCGATTCCCAGGCATATATAAGATCATATAAATCAGAGTTAATTGCAGTACTGACCGAATCGCAAGCCCTTTTGCAGATGTCAAGTCGTTTTCAGCGAGTGATGCGGAGTAACGAAAATTTGGGAGCTAGTGACAAGCAGAGGCATGCATTCAAATCGGTTGATTTTGTCGGAGACGCTTCACAATCAAGTCTCGGGCGCTTCCAACCAACGAACCAACGAAACGGTATTACACTTTCTACCCCCCTTCACTTCATCCACCTAATGTTACCCCTTGGCACTTTTGGCAAGCTCAAGACAGACACAGACACCCTTTCCCTACAGCTTTACACTTGTACACATCCACATCCACACACACATACAAAGATGTGCGTCCGCATCGTTCCAGCCGCCACTTCGTCTTCTTCTTCTTCTTCTTCTTCTCTCTCTCTCTCTCTCTCTTCAACACGTAAGACATTGACGATTCTGACTGGAAGTTGACTACTTACCTTCCTCCTCGTATCTCGATGCTCTTTCTCTCTCTCTCTCTCTCTTTCTTGCTCTTGCTCTAGCCATTTCCTTCATTTCGCAAACTGCCCCTTTTAGTGCTCAACAACACGTCTTGGCTTAACAATAATACTTGATTGCATTACACCAAGTCACTTAATAGGAAAGATGAATTTTAAAAGATAAATGTATGTATTTGTGTGTATGCATGCGAGAAAATACTGGAAATACAGATAACAAGGAAAACGGTACAGGGGAAACGGTAAAAGAAAAATACTCCATACAAAGAAAAAAAATCATTGAATCAGTATTCAGTATGAAATGAAGCTGGAGGAGATAAAAATGTACGTACCTATGTATGTATATGCATTTTTATATGTACATTTGTACATACGATATCTTATGTATGTGTATCTATTTTCTATTTATGTGTGTATTTTGTTTCCAGTATTTCAGTGAAAAAAGGTTCTTGTTTCGAATTCGAATTTGAAATGGAGAGTTGGTGTGGTGTTTGGAGTAGAAAGTAGAAGCTAAAGCTAAAGTTGGAATTCCGTGAGGAAGGAATATGGTGGAGCTTCTTGGGATTGGGATAGGGAAGGACAAGGAAAAGCAGAGAAGGAGAAGGAGAAAAAAAATAGGAAAATAAGGTAAAGTCTCGTCTCACACCTCCAAACTTTATGTAGCGTCCACGTAGCGTCCTCGTCCTCCGTATAACTACAATGTACAATGCATTCAAAAGGAAATTGGTTTTCTTTTTTTCTTCTATACCCTGAACGTCTGCTGGTGTTTGGAGACCTCTCTCCTCTTCAACTCAATGACATCTTTAAGTCCTCTTCCTTCTCTAAACCATTCGATACGATGCGATCATTCTTTCCTCTTTCCTCTCTCTCTTTCTCTCTCTCTCTCTCTCTCTCTCTCTCTCTCTTCCCCACCAACCGCAATTGGTCTTCCTGGCAATTACAGGTGGGTCTCTTCCTCTCTTCCTCCTCTCCACACGTACATGTACATAGAGTTTTGCTTCATCCTACTTATTAACGCAAAACAGACACTACATTCAAAAGTTCCATTTAAATATTTCCCTTTTCCCTTTTTTTCCATTTGTGGACTCACGATCCAATGACATGCTCCAGCTATAAAGTGTCTTTGAAGTTGAAATTCTATCTCAACTTCTCCTCCCCAATGAAACTATACACACAAACTACAAATGAATCCATTTCCATCCATTCCCAAATTCCACATGCCACACTGCAATGCAATGAAAACAAAACTCTAATAAATATAGATGCAAAGGCAAAAAAAGCATTTTCCATTACAGAATGTATATTAATTACATTTTATTCCATTTACATTTTTTTTTATTGACCTTTTCTTATTGAAAGAAGACACAAATAAGATAATTATAATTAAATTGATTTGATTTGGGTATATGTAATTGAGGATTTTGAGTGCGTCTGCATGGGAAATTCTATATATCGTAGCGGACTCGGTCAGGGATATTCCAAAGGACAAAATGCCGATTAAATTTGTTGTTACTTACAGATAGTTTGGGTACAGTGTGCGATGGAGATGGAGAGGCATTAAATTCCTGTTTCATGTTCATACGGTCTGGATGAGAGAGAGAGAGATAGAGAGAGAGAGAGAGAGATAGAAGGGTTTGAGTTTCCATCAAATCACTTACAAGGTTCTTGTGTGGAATTCTTCAGAGACTGAGAATGATACTCAGAGAAAGAAACAACAGAAAGCTATAAAGAATACCCGAATGCCTGTTTGGTGTGGATCTGTTGGGAACTTGAGAAAGTCAGATTTTGGAAAATAGTTATAGTTTTTCCATAGTGTATGTACAATACATGTAAGATACCTATGTACATGTGGATGTGGACCATGGGGTTTCTCCAGCCCCTGTTTTTTCACATATCTAAAGTGTGTGTGTGTGTGAAAGTGTACACATAGGATATGGCAATGGATAGTGTATTTTGAGAGGAGAAGGAGAAGAAGGAGGAGGATGTTGGAGTAACCCAGCAGTAGTAGGAATATAGTAGTACTCAAAAAAGAAGAGGAAAATAAGAGAGGAAACGGAAGACAAGAACAAGAACAAGAAATACATAGTATAATAGTCGTGTCTGTGTCTGTGTGTAGGAAGAAGACATAAGACAGGGTGAGCATAAATAAATCTGCTGGAAAGACGCATGAAAATTTAAGAGAAGAAGAAAACTTAACTTTAAGAGAAATTAAGGGAATGAATCGAAACCTTTTCTCCTCTCTTTTCCTGAGCATTACTTTTCCTGGGCATTTATACATATTCGCGTCCCTAAATTTTCTTCTCCGTCTTCTTGAAGTCTCCAAGGTGCCATTTTATTCTACCATTGTTTCCTTGCTTAATCAAAACGCTTCGTACCTCTTTGCCTTCTTTAGATACGATGTGGTCTCAGTCAGCGCATTCCTATGCATCTTTCAGATCGCTTCTCACTTCACTCTTTCTATCTCTCTCTCTCTCTTACTGTCTCTTCTTTACTTCTCTCTCTCTCTTCAAAAGGAAAAACAGACCAACATCACCTAACAAAACAAGATTAGCTCCCTAGATTTCCTAAATAAAGGCAAGAAAAAAAAGAAAGGTCACTCTTCACTTCCTTTTACCGTTTTACCCACCTTCCACTCTTTCTCTCTCTTTCCCTACACTTTTTTTTATACCATTCAACTTTCATTTCATTTCATTCAATGCTAATGCCATGGACAAGAGACTGAGAAAAAAATTCATTTTTATCTTATATTTTTACCTTATGTCTTTCTCTTTCTCTCCCTCAATAAAATATACCAATAAACATCCAAAATTATTCACAAATCCCATTCTGTACGCTCCCCCTAAAATTATGTGCACTTTATTCATTTAATGGACAAATGGGCAAAAAATATTCTCTGGATTTTCTTTATATATATGTATAGAGAGAGAGAGAGAGAAAAGGAGAGGATTGAATAAGAAAAGATTTTACTCTCTCTCTCTCTCTCTTTCTGCCTTTTGTTACTGATTAATTAATTAATTATAGACCATCGTTGGAGATTGTGTATCCAATTATTTTGGTACTGGTTTGACTTTTATGAAAAAATGTGTAAAAAAATTGGGAATTGGGAACGAGAGGGCTTTGAAAAGGTTTGAAAGGAACGAGAGAGAGAGAGAAAGGAATTCAAATGTACAATTTACAGTTTACAGTGTAGAATAATGAAATTGTCAACTCGCGGCTTGAAGGTTGAAAAGATGAAAAGAGAAGTAGAAACTAATTAGAGTAAAACTGTTGACAATCAACAGTCTTCAGAAGCCGTCACATCTTGTGAAATCGCCCAACCATCAACTCAACAGACAAGAAGAAGGAGAAGCAAATAGTGAGTGAGAGAGAGACAGAGAGAGAGCGAGAGAGAGAGAGAGAGGAATGGCAGGAGAAGCAAAGAAAGAGAATATTCATCCATCAGGAGTAAATGACAGACTATAGACTATAGAAGAACTGGAGAAATACTTTGCATTGCTCAGCACTACTGCACTCTCTGTACATATTCTGTATTGTACAATGAGACGAAGGAGATAGCTCTATCTCTAGATAGACTTTGAGTGAGCTGGTATTGGTAAGATATGTATTATGTACCTATATTTACTAAGGACATGATGAAGAGAGTTATCACTTATCAGTTCTCAGTAGAGTTATATAGTATATGCATATAGGAGTAAAACTATGAGAATTGTTACAAATCTATAGAGGGACTCTCTGTGTCATGTCCATGTCTTCATGAAGTCTTGACTGAGCACAAAGAGAATTGACACTATGTGCACGACCGACAGAGTGATCAGAGAATTAGTGAAGAATGATTTGATGAGCCTCGGGCTCATCATTCTATATAAGCCATAATGGAGTAATAATACAAATCCAGGTAGCTCTCGCATAATTAGTACCCATTGAGATTTGATAAATAGAATGCCTTCATTATGAAGGCGAATGCCGTCGGCCAATTCTCACACCTTTTGAACAAATATCAATGACAAATGAACCTGGTGTCAATCTGACCAGCGATTTTCCATCGAGTCTCGTCTCTCTCTCTCTCTCTCTCTCTCTCTCTCTCTGTGTCTCTGAGAAACGCGTTAGTTTCTTTCTTTTTGTCTCCGCACGTACTCACTCTTACCTTCTCACTCACCTACATAACATACTACATACTACATATAGGCATAGATATGTGCACACAGTACACACACACACACACACTCAAATACAAATACAAATACCAAATGCTCTCCTCTTCACATAGACACATTCACATTCACATGAACGTGAACAAGGATGTACATTGTATGTACATGCATGATTTAGTTCCTTACGGACGTGCTCAAAGCCCTTCTTGTTGATTTCTACATACACGCATTTAAATTGACTGTTGGTCCATGCATGCATATGAATGAACCAAGTACATACATATCTTGTCTCACTCACTATTCACTATTCACTATGCACTCTGTGCCTAAACATATTACATATCCTATAGGTATGTGTGCTTCTCTCTTTCTCCTTCCTTTTTTTTACTCCATGTTCTGACGCTCTGTGTGTGTGTGTAAGTAAGTAAAGACATTGATCTGCATGCATCGCATTTCTACACTCTCTGACTCTGACTGCGGTGACGGTGACAGCCACCAAAGCAAGTAAGCAAGCAAGCAAGCAAAAAATCTGTCCATATATACTTACCAAGACATCAAAGCTACAAGTTACGATTATATTACTGTTCGTTTACAGGGACATTACAAGTTACAAGCCAACTGCAACAACCAGCAACTCACCAAATTCATGAACACACACAAACACACACAAACACACACACACACACACACACACACACACAAACACACTCATAGATATTTACATTCACGTTCATCTGAAGGAAAATACATTTTCAATTGCCGTTCACGCCAAGCTCATACAGTCAATGTGCAATTCCACATGACTTTTATTTGGGCTGTGTAGTTTATGCCGTGTGATGCAGGTTGTCTTATTAGTATCAAACCAATGAGAATATCTTATACCATATGTAAATGTTTTTGTGTTGGTTGTGCATTTAGTATTTAGCCACGTTTTGATTTTGGTTTTCATCCCTCTGACGACTCTGATTATAATGATGAACTCCGCATGTAGGTAAATCTACCTATATTAAATATTAGTTGATATTATCTAGGTATGTAATATGTATGTAGTTTCAAACTTTAGGCAAGTTACACTGTGTTTTGTATTTAGTATATTTTGACTCTCTTTCCTTATTTGCCTTTGTTTGATAGAGATAAAGTTGGTGGTTGGTTGGTGTGTGTGTGTATAGCGAGAGTAAATATGCAAGTTCATTTGTGTTCGACTACAAGGGGAAATAATAAACTACAAGTTTTATACTTGTCTATTCATTTGACTTGGCGCTTTTTGTGTACTGTTGAAATTCCTCAGCCTTGAATTTTACCCCAACTACTTACATAAGATTGGTATGTGACTCTTGTGAAGCACAAGTCACACAAATTACAAGAGTAGTCGAGCACACAAGTTAACTTGAAGCTTTCATTCATTCCCCTTAATTTTATTGCTAATTTCATAAGCATTCACATAAACAAACTTGAGCTTTTACAAAAAAATGAGATGAGAAGGATATGTTCAAAGTTAAAGAGTTGAAATCAATTTTTCTGCAGTGCAGTGTGAATAATAGATTACATATCGTAGAGGTATCAATAATATATATGATTATGACTACTGCAGGGCATTCTCTGACAAAATTGTGAGTGATGATGATGATTATCATTCAATGCAATGATAATAATAATAATAATAATATTTTCCTAATTCATTTGATTCGGTGTGTTAAAGAGAGGAGAGAAAAGTTGCTTTAACTCATTACTTGAATTTATTATTTGAAACAATGCATCGTTCCATTTTTCTTAATTTATTTGTTGCGCTTCCTTTCTATATATTTCATATAATATTTCAACATGACAGATGGTATTCATTACATTATTAACAAAACTACAAAGAGAAGAAATAAATTACTGACGCTTTTTTTCTTGCTTTTTTTGACGTCCTTGTCTGTTGTATTTATGGCTTGGAAACTTTACTTTACTGGCAACACAGAGAATCACAGATATTTTCTGAGGAAACGAAACACAAAACTCCCTCAGCCCTCCTCACAAAACGCAACAACCATTCGTACCACAGTGCACACACAAACTTGGAGAGTTTTCTTACCAATTCACAGGGAATTTCGTGTGTGTAATGGTACATTTAAAAAATATATTGGTACATCTGTATTACTCTTCAACTTCAAACATGTGCATTCGACATTCAAATTCGAAGCATACACAGATATATTCCAAGCAGTCGTGAAATGAAGGCATTCCCCTCAAAATATTATTGTAATCAATGTAGACCTTTGTCAAAATTCAAAATTCAAAATTAACACTTGACGTCAATATTAAATCATGATCTTATTATATTCGAATTTTCTCACAAAAAAAAAGGAGTTTGAATACTTTGAATGGCGTTTGATGATAGAGGATTAAGCCCTTGTAAATGTATAGCATTGATGTATGGCTTGTATATCGCGTACATACATATTTGCGGTCTTTATGGAAGACAAGGCCGACAAGGCTTATCGTGAGCATCACCTCTGTAAATTTAAGGAGGAAAAACGAACAAAATATTCATTACTTGATGGTAACATCAGGTGCTTATAAATCCTCTCTCTCTCTCTCTCTTACGGTAACAAGTTTCCAGTTTCCATTCCATAATTTTTCATTGTTTTTCAAAAAGTACAACAAGACAGACATGAGATAATCTTTATACGTTTAACATGGTGTTCATTTTTAAATCAGAGCTACAGGCAAATAGGTTACATAATATAATAATATATTACATGCATACTAGAACGTGCATAGATTAGATTACATTACATGCATAAATTATTACTATTTTGTACATTTTGTAGGGATATATTTAATAGTTTAATATCAAAGGAAAATTGGGAGCATTAAAGAAAAAAAAATCAGAGCTGACCACTGAAAAAAGAGGGTGATCGAAAGTCGAAATATAATAGAAAATATAGGATTCCGAGGGGGAAACAGACAAAAAAGAGGGTACATAGTACATATACATACAGATATTAGATCTCTCGTATACTGAAACTGAATTGAGTGTAAACTGGTCGTGGTTTTGGAAAAGGAAAACATTTCCTGGCAGTCAGTGTGTGTATGTGTGTGTGTGTGTGTTTGTGTATGGGAATTGGGAATGTGAAGATCCTAAGCAATGATGACTGACTGTTTAAAGTAGGTAAGAAAAGAAGTTTAGGGAAAGAGTTGTGTGTGAGGAAATGTCATAAAAAGATTGTGTAAGTTTGCTTCGGCGGCCCTTAGACTCCAGTAAACATGGATTCTGAGTAAATAAATAGAAAAAAGAGAGTACGTGGCAGTTCCATTGCACTTTTTGGATGACGGGGAGATGAGAAGCCGAGTCGTCCTCAAAAAATATATGTATGGAAAGAGATGTATGTACGTGAGAGGGAAGAGAGAGATACGTATGATTTAAGATGCAGTTTAGATGGATACATAAATGGAGAATATGTGAGCGCGAGTGTGTGTGTGTGTGTGTGTGTGTGTGTGTATCTATATGGGGATACACATTAATGGAATAGCGGGTTGTGACTGTATTTCATATGTACATGAGGGACTGACTCGGTTTGTTCGTTCGTTTCGTTCGTTTCATTTTGGTAGGTGTAGCTATACTAAGTACTTTGTGCTTATATAGGGGTCTCGGACCGATATGAAATGGTTAGACTCTCCTCCGTCGTATAGCGAGTGTAATTAAAGGCCGTAAATCGTAAATGCTGACAGGATACTATGGGCTCATGCTTGAAGACATCGAGAGAAGAGCTATCCAAAGCTGTCAAATCGCATGATGGACAGTCTACTATTTTATGACGAAAGAGTGAGTCAGAGACTCTACAGCCAGAGCCTGAGCCCGTCGTAGATTGGCCCGTTCACAGTGTCCCCCGAACAATCCTTAATGTCAAATGAACTTTTATACCCTTTACTCACCAAATGCTACTCTATTTAGTTGCCTTCTCTGTTTCTGTTACTACATATGTATTCCCAATTCAATTGTTTCCCATTCAAATATACCCAGTTCCGTAAATTAATATGTACAAATACTTTATCTTATACTTTGAACGCGTGTGCCTTTGCCTTCTATTCCTACATTTTCAAAATTGTTTTGAACTTAACTTTTATCAAATTTCAGAATTTTATCCTTCAGTCAGTCACAAATAATTTGTCCTGTCAACCGAGTCAAAATTGACAGATAACGATAACAACGGATTCCACCGCAATTATGAGTCCGATCATTAAAGCTCCAAAACAATGTTTATTTGCATATGAGCCCTCAAATTTACAAATATATTAAACACCCGAAGAACTGGTTAAGGTTTTGACAGAGCTATGAATTTTCCCTGTTTTAAGAGTCGCCAAACACGCAGACATTATCTATTTTTATGGGGGAAAAAATCCAAATTGTTCTTAAAGTCTAAAGAATGACGAGGGAGTATTAGTCTTTTAAATTAAACAACTCTAATAATTTATTAATATTGTTAATGTTTCAATTGCTGTGCGTATTAAAAAATCTATAATCCACTGTATTTACTGTGAACTTATTGGATGTATACTCGATTTTTCAATTTATGTTGAAAACTTATCGAAACGTTGGTTGGATGTACAGGAATGGTTGGGAGGATAAACATACAGGGCGGCGGAAGTTATTTTATAAGTCTCCGGGAAACGCAGTGCCGGAGAGGGCTATTCCTCTTATTTTACGACTACCATTTTACATAGCCTTCATATTTTGCATAAATAAATCACTCTCTTTATGGCTAATTAGAACCTTTGTGTTCCTTACCACTTCTACTGCCTTGTCTGTCCCTGGGAAAGCTCCTACATAAATTCTATAGCAAACTTTGAATGAAATTTTGGATTATACAGCAAAGGGGACTCTTAAGGGTTTCAGCACTATCTGTGTTTTTATTTTTTTTTTATTCTGTAGCCTTTTCATATATATATATATTCCTAGATATATATGCATATGCACACCATCCGGAGTATGTATATGTATCATGTTGTATTTGTATATGAAAGAATAAGAATGGGTCACAACTATATGCAAGGAAAAAAAACCGCTGCCATTACTTCACTCCTCGTTGTTGTATTTCCACCAGCCAGCAACAACATGAACATGAACAGCACATTCTCTACTGTATTATATTTAATACTGTACTAATGTCCTACAACTGATTCTGAATTCTGAGTGCTGAAATGCTCAAGTGCTGACTGCTGACCCTTGGTGTTTCTCCATCATATCCTTAACTTATATAAATACTTATTGATACCAGATTGATGCGATGCCATTCCAGTTCTGATTGTATTTATATAGGTACGATATATATATGTATTCGTAGACAGTAGACAACCACGAGGAACAGGAACCCTTGAGGGATGGAAAGCATAAGTAGGTAGAAGAAGAAACATAAAATACCCGACAATTTGAGTCAGATTTTTTTTTTTCCCTTATTCAAAGAACGCTCGCAAATTTTTGCGATAGTTGGCGATATAGGTGTTGAACAGTGTTTCCCATTTGCACTGTAGTCTTAAATTTTATTCAAAGTTTGCTGTACATTTTATATATCCGTTTCTCTTTCTCTCTTTTACTCTGTATGTGTCTGTTGAAGGCACCCTGCCAAATTTCCCAGGAACTTTTTCACTCATTCTCTGCCTCTCACTCTCTTTCCCAGTTCCCCTTTCTTCTTCTCTCTCTCTCACGTCGTCTCCAGGAAAGTCCATGTCCGCAATGCAATGCAATGCAATACAGTGTACACAATGTGTACACGAACACACACACAACAACAAAATACTCGCTATAGTTTGTTCTATATATCAAACGATTCAAAAGATGCTCGGTATGTTTCTCATTTGCCACTTTTTGAATCAACGTTACACTCGAAATCATCCTTGGATTTATGATCTTTCCACAAGATTTCAATTTTAATATCCAACTGTATTGCATGATATTCCAAGTTCATCATGGAAACTTTTCATACTCTTCTTCTTCTTCTTCCACCAACCAACACAGCATTTCACATTTCAGTCTTCCTTCATGTGAAATTCAAATATATATTTTTCTTTGTACCATGTGCGAATCCTATTCTATACTTTTCCTTTTATGCGCTTCTCTTTCGTCTCTCTCTCTCTCCTTACTCCTTAAACATACACATTTTCTCCCTCTCGTCTGTCTATCTCTCTCTTTCTCTCCCTCTCATTTTATTCGGGTCGAATTTTCTTTTGCCTCTCTCATTATGCAATTACAGTAAATTAAACTAAGAGGGGCGCCGAGGATGAAATACTAGAACCTAGAAATTCTCTCATATTTTTATCTCTATCAGCCTTCTGTGTATTTTCATATTTTTTTTGTATGTACATACACACTCTTCATTTGCATTATTATTGTAAAACTTTGACATTGTATTTCTTAAATCAGTTCCATCTCTCTTTCTCCCTCCTTTTTATGATTTACAGAAGTTCAAATGACCATCCAAATTTTTTGAGTTGGTTGACAAATTTATTGTTTTTTCTAACCATTTGGTTTTGGTTGAACATCATTTTTCTCTTTGCCTTATTACACTTTTTATATGTAAAACTATTCATGGAATTCATTATATTATATTATATAGTAGAGATGAGAAGAGAAAAACGTTTCATGTGCAAGTGATGACGTCTCAGTGTTTTTCTGTACATTCTATTTAAATGGGGAGGGAATTAAAAATTCATCATGAACCTTTAATTATTATTGTGTGCATTTGGATATTATTTAGTTATGTCGTGTATATTATGTATATATTATTATATTCATTATTTTTATACATATTATTATAGTACATATAGTTTGGATGTTTTTGGTGGAAATCAATTAGAGACAAGATTTATGAAGCTACGAGCTTCACGACCAACCACATAGAATAGAATACGATATAGAATGGGATGGAATATGGAATTGAACAGAATTGGTTCCTCAGGACTCAAGAGTTTGTACACGTCAGATGAATTCAAAATTCCTGTACACAGGGAAGAAGACAAGACACACAAAGGATCACAAAGAGAGTCAAGTGACTCCATAAACTTGTCTTCATTTGAAAGGAAGAGAAGAAGAAGAAGAAGAAGAAGAAGAGGAAGAAAAAAAGTCGAACGGTGAATGCCATATGCACCTTTTGCTAATGTCCATCTTTTTTTCTCGAAGAGAGAGGAGTCGACAACGACCAAGACGACCAAGACGTCGTTTGGACGGGGGGAAAATAGTTGTGGAAATCATGAGAATTATTTATCAACATCGTGACTTGTTCACATTTTACTTGTGCTATGTGTTGACCTCGTATAAAAATGGAAGCAAGTGAATTATTGGACGATTGTGTTTGTCATAGCTTGTAGGTACAAACATTTCATAAATGTTCTTCTTCTTCTTCTTCTTCTCTCTCTCTCTCTTTCTCTCGTCCATATGTATACAACCCAAAAAGTAATCGCAATGGAATTGAGTAGAATCGTTGGGCTGTCGAATGGACAAGTACCAGAAAGCTCATGTATTTAATGCAATAGTCCATAGTGGCTGGTGGTTGGGTGAAAATATGTGTATAAATATATATATATATGTTTTTCTTGTAAAGCCCGCCTTTTACAATACGCACACACACACACATTGTGCAATCAAAATCAGAACATCTTCTTTTTCCCCATGCCCACCCACCAGTGCCTGTGTCTACATACATACATACTAAGTTATGTTGTGACCAAAGGAAATGGCAAAAACCCTTTTTCCCCTACATATATATATATATATGTAATGTACAAAGATATTTATGTGCGTTTTTTTTCTTTTTCTTTTCCTTCTTTTTCTTCTAGTTCTTGTTCACTTTTTCCGCTGGTGCTTCGTCTCCTCCTGTTCTAATGTGAATGGTGAATGGTGGAATGGTTGAATGTAAGTCGGTGAACATTTTATATAAGAGTGACGTTTGGCTTCTATTCCTGTTGCAGTTGTCGTAGCATCTCGGCATTGCCAGTCAATGTCAACTGTGGTACTCCAAACACAGATTGCGCGTACATACCGAATGAAACATGTAGCATTTGGACGTCATACATGTAGAGGAAAAAGAAAAGAAGAAGACAGAAGAAGACAGAAGAAGACAGTAGAAGAAGTAGAAGTAAGAGAAGAACTCATAGAAAGAAGAAGAAGAAGAAGGAGAAGAGTTAAGAGTTGAGTGAAGAACAGGCAGGACAGGAAGGCAGGGAAGAGCAACTCACAGTATCTTCAGATTGAGTAGCGCAACGAAAAAAAAGAGTCAAAAGAAAAGCAAGGAAACGATTAGTCCGGGTTCTCCACTTCTCAAATTATGATGTATAACACAATTTGTGTGACTGACTTGTAGCCGTCCAATTCAGCACTAGCATTTCCTTCGTGTCTAAGTTGCTTTGACGATCGAATTCCTACCTACACACTCACTCTCTTTCTCTCTCTCTCTCTCTCTCTCTCTCTCTCACTCACA
>JAIUND010000953.1:0-46512 GCA_034699125.1 Gisinianus flammeolus | reverse complement strand
TTCATTTTCGTATCCAAAAATCAAGGGCGTCATCGACTCGACGCGCGTTCTCGCCGAAAACAAAAGTCTCACGAATACATAAACGGACTGTACATATTTTGTATGTAAATGTGAATGAAAGCTTTCACATGCAAATTTCAGATGCAAAAACGTTAATTTTGTTGTTTCTTTGTCTACGTCGAAATATGGCAATAGAATTAACATTGGTTCAAGTCAAATGGAGAAAACCCTGAATTAGTTAGTTATTTAGCTCAAGCCATTAGTTATTTGTTTGCTGACCTGACTCTGACGGGACTCTTTGTACTTCATTTGATAGTTCGGCTGGTAGACGGTTTGAGTCGGTATTTGAATTGGAGTGACGAGAGTTTGTGGACTTGGGTCCAGTACTCACACTTTCCCAAGTAATACTCGTCTTATTATTATTACTATTACTATGAACCGTGACTGGTTTCGTCTCTTCTTCATTTCCTAATTTCTCATCGATTCGATTCTCCAGCTCCTCTCGATCCTCATCTTCATCCTCGTGTCGATGCAAATGATGAAGATTGTGAGCTTCATATTGGAAGGAAATATTAATGAGAATAAAAGAAATTGCCCACAAATTCGTAATAAGTTTATCTTTTCCCATATAAGATAAACATTGCATAACAATATAATATAATAATCTGTATTTTTAAATGTAAAAACTAAACCACAAGACAATAAAGCAAGAGAAGCCGAATGAGCCAGCCAATACACGATGTCAAAAAAGTATCTTCATACTAATTAACCCCATTTTACCACATGCTTGTAAATTTCTCCAGTAATAAAATAATTTATTAGATAACTAAATTAATACTAGTTATTCCCTTTTGAGCGAGTCTACATGCACTTTTAATCGAAATCTAACGACAGGATTCAAAATTCTCTGATAAAACGTATTCGAAGAAATTTGGTACTGACACAGGATTTGGAGACATACATACATATTCTGGTGTAAAAATTTCATCTTATTTTATTATGAATGATGGAGTTTAGATCTTTCTCTACATCTGTCCCTTTTATTCTCATGCCTCTTCGTCTCATTAATCTAATTTTCCAAGTGAATCCCTTTACGTCCATCCTCTCACTGACTTTCCTCTCTCCCATGTTCAGACGTCTGCAAACTATATAGCATAATTAGTATAAAATACACACATACTCATACACACTCCAGTTATACTACGGTAGGTATTACATCACTCTTCTCAAGCCTAATCGCAAGGGTAAGACGTGAAACTGAATGGGTGCAGAGTGCAGACAAACTTAAGGCCTCATACAAAATTTGTTTCCTCTTTCTCCTTTTGGATTTTGTCTTTTGCATTAACCTCGCTCCACCTATTCAAATCCTCATTTGTTTCATATCAAATCTAAAAAGGCTTTGATACAAAAGTTCTATCCAGACAATCATAAGGAAATATCTTCATTCAGTTTAAGTTTTGCAGTTTATTCTTTTCCCTTTATCAAGGTGCGCGCAGTCTAAACTTGGAGTTCAGTGTTTTTTCAGCGTAATTGAGATTGAACATACAATTTGAATGACTAAATGACAATCTACACAATTGCCTTCATATTATCTGAGTTAATTCTGGGTTAGCAAGTCAAAAATACAAACAGTGGAGAACGTACAACTCGAGACGGCTGAAATTAAGAGTTCCAGCCCCTCCTTATACAATATTTATGCTGTTCACAAAAACTGTCTGCAAAAATACTACTTAATAATAGTTAATATGTAATACACAAGGAGTCTAATCGCAATATGAACCGTTTGAGCTTCATAACTAACGATGAACTAAAAATCTGCTTCCATAAAAATACACAGACACCTAAGTACATCTAGGTATAATAATACGCCTGTATATATTGTACAGTTCTCGATAATGATGGCCTACATCCGTATTGCTATTGCAAATACTTAATAAATAGAAGGAATTTTTTTCATTCTCTTACAGGAGCATTTCTTCAACTTTTTCTTCTTTTCCCCCGTTGGCTTTCTCTCTATAGGGAAAAAAAGAAAGGATGGATAAAACAGCCGAGTCCAAGGCAAAAGCAAGAAAAGAAGAAAAAGAACCGAGAAGAAATGAGAGAGAGAGAGAGAAAGCCATTAGAGATTAGAAGGAGCGAGAGAAAGAGGGAGAGAGAGAGAGAGATGAAAAGGCTAGGCGATAATAATCATTGCCTGGCCATTATCTGTATCTCCGCGATTCCCTTCATCCTGGAGAAAGTTCCAACGAAAGGCTCCAACTCCAACGCCATTTATATAAAGTATTATTATTATTATATTAAATAACGTACATACATGCATCTATATTAAATTCCCTGGGTGCTGATACTCCCCTCTCCATAATAGTAATGATAATAATAATTATTACTATTGCTACTCCATGCTATACTACTCTGTGAAAAAAAAAGTATAGAGTCTGCAGATTTTTTTTAATGCAAGTTTTATAAGAATTCCAGTTATACGGCAGCAGTCTACAGTACTATACAGCCTACATTTTCTTTCATCATCAACATTCTTCGTGGTTTATAGTAGTATCTACAAATTGCAAATAGCTTCAATACAGCAGTACTAAGTCGCTTATAGTAATTGGATGAGAAATAAAAAAAATACTAAAACTGTTTCAAATACAAATACGGTTCAAGTCTAAATATAGAAACTACTTTGGATTTGGGTCAAGATTGAATAGTTTTTTTTTTCCTCGTACCTGGATCCTGCATACAGTTTTGTTTGTCCTCTTGAAGGATTTGTCCATCAGGACAAGCACATGAGAAGAGTGGAGATAGATCGTTGATCTTGGGTGAGGGGAGACAGAGGTCTGAGCAACGACCATTTAATGGCGTACAATGATTCTCACCATCTCTGAAAATATATGAAAACAAAACAAACCCCAACAACATTAAATATGTATGACTGACCACAATCTTTACCGGAAATTTTCATGAGGCCATCGAGAGCGATCCAATAAGAAATAATTGAAGAATTGACTTACGGTTGACGATAGGCATGGTACACATGAACGGACATAACATGCTTAACCTGTCGAAAATAACAAGAAAGTAATGTAAGATTAGATGAAAAAATGTGTGAGAATTTATCATTTAATTCTAATGCATTTTTTTGAACATTTACATATGCAGAAATTTCAAAAATGACCGAATTTTTGGTAAATCATATATATAGAAACTTACAGACTGGGGTGGAAGAATCGGGCTCAATTCCTTCCCAGTGAATTTGTTGGCTTTGAAGATTGTTTCGTTGGCCCAGTCGGTCCAATAAACATAGTCCTCAAAAGTGGTAATGGAGAAGGGATGAGCGAGGGCTTCTGATGATTGAAGAACCAGACGACGATCTGATCCATCAAAATTGGATGAGGAAATAGAATTGAGTTTCGCATCCACCCAGTAAATACGATTATGGACCAAGTCCAAAGTCAATCCATTGGGCCATTTTAAATTATTCTAAATTAGAAAAGAAGAATTGTTCACTTAATTTTTGAATCCAAATTATAGTTATGTCAATTGTTTTTTTTTTGCATAGTTATAGGACCACGTTTCTGAGACAATGTATACAAATTTTGATGGTCACATACCTGAACGATCACTTGACGATTGGAGCCATCCATACCCGCTCTCTCTATCCTCTGATTTCCCCAATCACTCCAATAAAGGTACCTTCAAACAACAACATCAAAATAAAAATAGAAAACCCTTCCTATAGAACTATATGATACAAAGAAAACATCACCCAAGAAATTCTTTGCTACTATAAAACGTTGCTCCAACGTGAGTATTTCTTGTTCTGTTTTTGATCGATTACTCATTATACACTACAAATACATACAATCGAATAATTCTATAAGACTTAAGACTTTTATACAGGATTTCCTCAATCTTTTTAGCACTTTTGTAATCAGAGTCTGAGAGTTTATAATATGATAACGCAAGGCTTTAGCTATGTAACTTCAAACTACATAAGTGCATATGTATAGTAGAATCAAATACAACGCTGGAAAAGTTCTTATAATTTCTGTATACTCACACCGCATGTAAGTACAGGTTTAGATTTAGACCAAAATGTTATCAGTACAACAAATCTGCTACGTATTCCGTACAATAGTACAGACAGACAGTATCGTATATGTGTACATTTGAATCGAAATCCAAACTCGGAGGAGCAAGAGCAGCAGAACAAACTAAAAAAAACTACCCAGGAAGGAGGTTTTGTTATACTCGAGACTCAAGATAAAAGCAAGATTGATGAATTACCCGTCCAATGGATTGACGGCAATCGCTCGCGGCTCCACAAGTCCATCTTTAATCAGAACTTTCCGCATTTTCCCATCCAACTCTGCCAAGGAAATTCTTTTCCGTCCCGAATCTGTCCAGTAAATCCTACAAGAATCATTTTAATAAAATCCATGTTTACATATTTCGATACAATTGCTTTACTTTGTACATAGGTGCGCCAAAAAGTGTCAGGGTTTTGAGCTCACATGTGGGGAATGAAGCTCAAAAGAAATATGCTGCCAGACAGGCAACAAAAAAATACACACGACTTACTTTTGATATATCCAATCGATGGCTAATCCGTCTGACGTAATGAGATTGTCGGTAATGACAGTCGTTTTCGCATTCCCTTCATCAATTGGAGCTTTGTAAATTTTACCTACGATTTTCAATTGATCAAAACACCAAAAATATATGAGTTTTGTATGACAAAATCCGTGTGGAATTTTTTAATATGCAAATTAGAATAATAAACAAATGAATTCTCGTACCATCAAGACTGTCACTCCAAAAGATCATTCCTGTACGGAACATATAGTCAAGGGCTGTGGCACTTCGAGTACTCTCCACAATCTGCGTCATCTGTCAAAACATTCAATGAAGACAATAAGAAGGTGAAAGTAGAAATATTTTCGGGAAACTCTAAAAAAATCCTCTCCTCTCCCTCATCACTTACTTTGAGATGATCTAAAGAGATTTTCCGGATGTCATGTCGGAGAGCAAAGAGAAGTGAGGCATGACCCTCCACAGCTTTACATCTTGTATGGTCCTTTGGGTCTCGAAGATAGCCCTCCACACATTCACATTTAAAAGTCCCCTTTTCATTGGTACACGTCTGCGAGCAAGTTCCAGGGACTTCACACTCGTTGATATCTATCATGAAAATGAGCCAAACAAGAGCAACACATAAATATAAAAAATCCACACACGTTTGTTTATGACAAAGAAAAAAGAGCACAATCATTCATTGTATAGGTACCACCAGTGTGATTCAAAGAGAGAACATGTATAGAAATCATTCATGGAATTTTGAAGTGACTCTCTAGTCCTTTCTCTCAAAGAGGGTTTGAATTTGAATTTGAATTTTTTTTTTAGCAACAACCGGCTGCTTGGAAGTTGTCAGCTGCCATGTAATATCAAATACCTTTCAAGACAATGCAAATGACAGGAAACCGATGAGTTTACTTATGTAACGGTCCTTTCCCTCATACTCAGTCTCACACATACATAAGATATACATATCTCTATAGCTTAAAAAAAAGAAGCCTAAAACTAAAGTACCTATGACGGTTCATGGTAGGGAATTCCATCTCCGTCTGCATCGGTTAACAAAGTCGACAAGTCGTTGCACTTTTCCTTCTTCCCTTATCCCTCTCAACTCCCCCCAACCCCACCCCCACAAAGTGATCCAGTGGAGTGAGAACAGATTATGGAAATGACTTTCACTTATACACACATAGTACATGGACCAAAGTGAAGTGAAGAAAAAAAGCCACTTTTCCATTCCATCTCCCATTGAACATTCAACATGCAAACTCTCTTTTTTCAAGAGGGGTGAAGAAAATTCTCACCATTTCCATCTCCCATGATTCCTCCTCAACACTTTCACACTTTATCTGTCTCTCATTTTATAAACTCCACTCACCATTCCCTATTTCCTAGACATGTTTCCTCACTTTCTACCAAATTTTATTATTATTCACTACATATACATTTTTATTTTTACTTACTTTCCCCTCTCTCTCTCTCTCTCTTTCTCTCTCTCCGGCAAAGTAAGTTTGAACCGTCAGTAGTTTATACTCAAAATTTTCATTTCATTGTATAGCTTAGTTCCCATTCGGATTGAACTACATATACATATTTATTTGAATCCAATCCGTCTTGGAAAATTCAAATTTAAATTCAAATTCAAATAAGACTGAAAAACTTTCATCGGCTCATACTGATATTCACAGAGAGATCGTTTTTCGGGGGGTTTTCCTATCAAAACTTCCTTCGTACCAAAACTTTCTCGGTACTTTACACAACTTGTTGGGGCTTGGTTACAGAGTCGTCCTACTGAAATTCGGGAAAACTGATGGGATTTTTTGGCATGCTCGTTTTCCATCTTTCTTTGCTTCTCACTCACGACAGAAGTAGGTAGTTGAATAAAAATATACAAAATGCAAAATGAAGCACGTACCTTGACAGTTGTAATTGTCGACGATTTTAAAACCAGGCTTGCAGTCACAGTAGTATCCACCCCTCGTGTCCACACAGAGTTCAGTGCAATTCCCATTGTTGACGAGACACTCGTTTGTATCACACTTTTCCTTGGGCTCATCCAGCCAATTCCCGCAGTCATTTTCTTGATTGCATACTTTATTCAAGCTGATGCACACACCCGCTCCACAGTCGAATTCTTTCTTGTGGTCACACACAGTTGGGGGTGTGATGGCTGTATACGGGGGATGTTGAAAGGAAGTGAAGTGGAGTATGTGAGGTAGAAAATCCACACACACACACAAATACAGCGATAGAATACCAAGAGGACCCAGAGAAAGGCATCGATGAAGACGGACGAGTACACGATCAGAGACGACAGTCACATGGAAAATAATGAAGAAGGCACAACATGAGAAAGAGACAGACAGAGAGAGAGAGAGAGAGAGAGAGAGAGAGAGAGAGAGAGAGAGTTGGAGTGTGAAAGGAGCGTCTGAGAAGGACAACCTTCTTCATCAATGTAATAGCGCAAATGTCACGGACCCTGTCAACCTCCTCATGATTGATATTGTCTCTCAATGTCCCCTCCACACACCCCAACGAAAATATATATACCAAATCCAAATTCTCTACAGATATATAAATTGATACACGGACACACTCAAAATATTACACTTTATCTCTTCAGCACTCAATTCAATTTGAAAACTAACAAACTTCCCACTTTCCACATCTTTCTCAGAATCTCCCACGATAATTCACTCGGTATACAGTGAGTGAGTTTCCACATCGTATTTTATAAATATAAGCTCTATTTCCTCATATCCATATCCATTAAACTCTCCTGTCCACTGTTTGTCTTTCACTTCTCCTGTTTGAATTTGAGCTTGGAACTCTTGGAATTACATGTGGACTTTAAAATGTTAAAGTGTTAAACACTACACTCAATATATAGAGTTTTGTGTATTTTCAGAATCTAAGAACATGAGACATGAGAATGAGCATTTGAAATCGTTGAAATATCATCCTGACTGTGTACTCAATACAATATGTATCGTAATAATATCTAGACAGCTACATATTTGTGTATATTCGTCTTCTTCTTACCGCATAGAGATACGTCTTCGTCACTTCCATCATGACAATCCGCCACCTGGTTACATTTCAGATGAAGTGGGACACACTCCATACTTTGACACTGGAACTGATCCGGTCTGCAAGTGACGTGTTGACAGCTCATCTCGTCACTCGTATCCGACGGACAGTCCACCTCCCCATCACACACCCTAGAAGAAAAATAAATCATTAGCATTTCAAAAATACAAATATGACAATTTATTTTTTGTTCCTTCATCGTGTAAAATTCAAGTTGTACAGATAATGTGAATTTTTCAAACATATACGAAAGGTAATCTACGGATACGGATGGATGTATTTATTTTTTTGGAATGTATCGAACCAATTTCTTTAATGCCTATAATACATGAGCACATAAATATGTTGGGAAATGCACTCGTAAAAACGAAAATTATTGCTCGTTTCATATGGCTATTGAGAAAGAACTTTTCTTCTTTCTTTTTTTTTTTGAGAAAGAGAGAATTGTTTTATTTTAGAATAAGTAGGTACAGTTCAGATTGGCCTCGTACCAGCATACAGGAGAAAGCAGAACCATAAGCATTCACCGAATATCAACCCAATCTCAAAGTCTAATCTTAATCTCACAAACTGACTACCTACACATACAAAGAGAGAAAGCGAGAGTCCCAACTTGTGCCAAACTTCACTCCACAGTTCCACACACACAAACACATATATATATGTACACTATATTTACACAATGCACCACACACAACTACCTATGCACATCTAGATCCATACACGTGCTGCATTATTATGATGTACACACACACACACACACGAGTGGAAATGAGAAATGTATGTACTAGATATTTCAGCCCATGGTTTACAAAGTTTCTCACAAGTTTCCCATAAGTCTGGAGAAGACTATTTCCGACTCGACATATATATCAAACGACACAGGTATGTAGGTATACACTACACAAGCATAGAAAACACAGACTAGGGACAGAGAACATTTCTCTTCCCAGTAGAGAATTCTCTACTGTCATCGTCACATGGATTTATTCCAATTCCTTTCTTTTCTTTTGCTCAAAACTCTATTTTGTACTTTCCATCCATTCATCTTCTCTTTCTATTTCACACACACACACACACACATATACTTTCTTATCCCTATTCTTCTTCTTCCTTGTCGTCTTCTTCCAACTCCGGAACTAAAAACAAACCATGAATAACATTTCTACCATCTCACGTATACTCGTACAAGTCGTACATATTTCCTTGAGAGACAACCAATAATCAGTTAGACTCACTTTCTTTATCGATACAAACCTCACTGATTTTCCCTTACCAAAACATTCCCAAATCCCATTCAACATTCAGCATTTTTTTACTACATCAATTTTATATACGTTTCTCAGTAATTATTCCAGTTCCTTCATTACTGGAATTTCGTTCAGCCATTTAAAAACTGGGATGATGCGGCAGAAGTGAATGGTGGAAAGAACTAAAAATTCTGCAGTCTGGCAGTGACTATCTGTAAACAATTTTGAGCATTGAATGGAGTGTCGTGAGCGTATATTTATTTAGTGAAAGTGATCAGAGAGACATAAATGTACCTAGAGATGAGGGGGAATTATTTAGCTACAACTCATATCCACATCCTTTGAAATGTGAAATGAACGAGCCCTGTGGCCGCACTAGTCTCATTACGCTGTGTACTTTGTATTACGTAAGCTCGTGTGTGTGTCTCTGTCTCTCTGTCTGTGTGTAACTCCAATAGCCTGGAACTGTGTACAGTGGAACAAGAAACAAATAAAAGCCCCGTCAGTATAAATTAGAGTTTGTGTCAACATGCCGAGAGCGACCAATCTTTTCACAAATATCCAATTTCCCACTCCACTCCACACATACAGTATATACACATGGCAATTCCAATAAACTCAATCATACACAACTTGTAACTAACCATGAGGGATCAAATACTACTAAATTCCAACTCGGAATTCCAACATCTGATGCAGAATTCCGAAAACTTTTGTACAATCCCTGAAATTTTACTGTGACAATAATAATAATAATAATAATAATAATAATAATAATAATAATAATTCTTTCCTTGTTAGTCATACAAATATTTACTTACAAATATGAAATGCGAACAATTACCTCCCACTGCCAAAGAAAAAATCTAGATGCGAAAACACATGCTAAGAGGAATGATAAAACATTCCACAAAATTGGAAAGGAACGTCTAAAGTTCTAGCAGAATTTAGTTCGGTCGTGTGTGTGAGTTTCAAGCAAGATGAGAGTTTCATCTCATCTCAATCAAAGGAATAGAATAAAGTAGTTGGCAAAAAGGGTATCCAATTCATAATATATATCTGTATAATTATTGATGAGTCTAAAAACAGTGGGAACGTACATGTTTTACTACTAACGACCTTTCATATACCTACTAGCTGACCACAAACTGACAAAACATTAAGCCTACACAAATTAGTTTCCACGATCTAAACCTGGGAAACTATACAAAAATAATAATAGAGAGCAAAGTCAGTCTGCGTGTGACCACTGAAAACAAGATGAAAGGAAAGTCTTTTCAATCGTAAAATCCCGAGAATTTGCGTCATGTCAGAATCCTTCATAATACTTTCAAAACCATATTGCGATTTAGAATTGTTCCAAGAAACTTATATATTTCGAAAATAGACATCATTTCCATGTGTTTGTCAATAATCAAACATTGGCCTTAATCATAGTATGGTGATTAAATTTTCCGAAAACGTTGAAAACCAATATCATTAGAATAATTCCAGCCTATACAATATTTGACTATCATTTGTATTTTCACTGCCAGCTCTTCCGTCAGACTTTACACAAATTATTTCCGTACACTCGATTTCGTAAATAATCCTCTACAAAAGTCAATTCTACATACCTATAGTTATAGTTATGTACGTCTATATAGGGAAAAAATAAATTATACAAGTTGGTACTCACCACGAACTATGAATACAAGTTATACGATCCGCACACTCAAACTCCTGTTTGCTGCAACGCGATGAGGTCGCATTCATTTGTTCTGCGGAGCATCCCTGAAATAATCGAATACGTTATAAAGTTATAGAGATATAACTATAATATACTTATATACTTCCATACATTATTCGAGTACATGTGCAATTATAATGCAAAGACAAACTTACCAATTCATCCGATCCATCGTCGCAGTCTTTCTCACCTAAGGAAAAAAATTGTTCACAATTCTCTTTTTATTTCAACGAAACTATTTTATCAAAACAAAGAAAAACTGATATGGAATATATGTACTTTAACAAAGAAAAAATACCATCGCATTTCCAGCTGTTTAAGATGCATTTGCTATCATTTTTGCACATGAAATCCTTTCCTGGGCTGCACGTTCTTTGTGGACATCCCTGAAAATCATTAAGGAGTTTACTTGAATACGTGTTATAGGTTCAATTAGGTAATGTTACAATTTTATTAAATATGATATATATATATATGTACCATTTCATCACTGTTATCTCCACAGTCATTGTTGCCTAAAAATTCAGAAAACTCAAAATCAAATCACATGAAACATGAAGAACCGTCACCTTGTTATATGCTTGAATATATAAGACAAATATGAAACTCGGAATCGGGGAACTCACCATCACACCTAAAAAAAAGAGCAAATAAATGGTTTAGTATGAAGTAATATGACAAAATTATCAATTAAATTTTTTACGATCGTTCTTCAAGAATGAAAAATAATTTAGAAGTTGGTGAGATTGAGTTACCTCCACGACTGGACTACACATTTTCCATTCTGGCATGAGAATTCATTGGACGTACATGTGGCATCTACAATTTGTCATTCAATAACAAAACTTTTAATTTTTCCTCGCAATTAATAATAATCAGTTTAGGAAGGAATTTTAGGTTTTAGAAGGGAAAAACTAGAAAGTCCATGCAAAATGTACAAAGTAAAGATGAAACTTTCATGTTTTGAGTACAAAGAATCCTTGGGCAAAATTATATACGGGTTGAATTTGAATAGAATACAATTGGAGGATTGAAAAATAATACACAATAATAATGTTTAAAATCACTACCAAATCTCATAACTTTACAGCAATTACCATGCAATCAATCATGACTACAAACAAATATAATCAAAGTACAATCAAATCCGGAGAAAATGGTGAGGGATTATGATTATATGGGAAGGTTCCAAATTCTAGAATTCACTTCCTATATGCCCGGACGTTTACTACTAGTACTATATATATACTCGAGCAATAAAGTCATGGACCATGGCGACAAATCGGACAACTTGACATGGTAATTCATACATTATTTTTTCGTCATAGAATGACTACTAAACCAGAGTACATGGTCGTTATTAATGATACATATAGAACTTTGATTCAACTAATGACAAAGTGTACTTAATACATCTGGGATCCATTTGACACAATTTGAATCCCATTTCTCTCATCAATTCACATCATGTCTCCTGCTTAATGATGCCCACACACATACATACATAATACATTCATATACGGACACAGACAGCATAGCATTTCTCTGTGCCATCGCAAATCTCCAAAATCTCAAATGATTTATATACATGAGAGCCAAATTCAAATATCTACGATAAAACTCCGTAGTAATTCCTAATTCCGTAATTCTGAAATGCAAAATTTTCCAAAATCCCTCGATCCAAAATCCTCATTTACGCTCATACAAGCAAACAAAAAGAGAAAGTGAGAGAGAGTGACAACAAAACTTGAGAGAGCGAGAGAGAGGGATTTTCGTAAAACACAGACGACACAAGATTGTAGATGAGATTTCATCTCTCTCTCTCTCTCTCTCTCTAGTCTCTTTATTATCATGGGTGGGAATGTGAGTTTTAGGATTTGAATTTTGTGAATCCGTTGGACAAGGAAATGAGAATCTATGTATCTACAAGTCCAAGTGTCTCAGTGTCTAATAGGATTCTACCCGGGGAAGATCGTAAATGAGAGCCCTCATTTCATTTGATTAGATTTGAGATTTCCTCAGTATAAAATATAATAAGACTGAGACAGAGACAGGATTTGAAGATTTCTCAGCTAGGGAACATCTAGGACGACTTTCACAAGTAAAAGATGATATTATTCCATCCTAACGTAAAGAAAGATGAAGGTATATCTGTATATGCACATGAACACATTTCCTTCTGATTCTTCTTACACATTATGAGCTTGTGACTGTATGGAGAGGAGGAAGAGAAGAAGATGAACCCACTAGAAAATAAATAGTCATCAGTGTCTCGGGAGACAGTTTAAATATATACCTACCATTATACATACTACACATTGTAGTTGACACTAAATAACTTGTAATATATTCATTTTGAGCCTCTATATCTCTGTTCATTCTGTATATCGGCCAAATGAGAAATTCTCATCGTCACTGTAAACTCTGTTAAACTTATGACTCGACACTCTATTCACACCATAAATTCAGCGCTCTGTATACCCAACTCCAAAACTAATTCTCACTGTGATTGTAATACCTATATATATATATACATATACGCTAGCGTTTACCTCTTCCATAAAATTATAATTGACCTTTAGACCATCTCACAATGTATGTGAATTCAAAGATTGGATAATTTCCTTGGACATTTTCTCTCGTAAGAATATGTACAAACGACGAAAACCGTTTGTATATATATGTATGTTCTCTCTCAAGGAGAGAATCTTCAAAATTAAAACGAAACTCTCTCCATTTTCTTTCCTTCGCAGTAAAAAAGAAAGAAAAGAAATTAGAAAGGCTAGAGAGAGAGAGAACAAAAATTAAACTCCATCGTTTCGCATCTAGCGAATTAAGAATGGCAGAATGAAACCTCAGGATTTAGAATCTAATGTCAGGTCAAATGATGTCATTCATTTGTAATTCACCGCAAGAACCACAAGCTCGCCCTTGTAAAATATATTCTCTCTCGCTCTCTCTCTCTCTTGCTCCATTCTATACCCAGTTTCTTTGTAATTACTTGCAAAAAGGAAAGGAGAGAAAGGAAAAAAAATGGGCCAGATTTCAGATTCAAACTTGTTTCAGGGAAGTTTCTTCGAAAATTGGAATCACGACTGAGCTTTTGGAGAACCGGGGGAAAGGGAAATTGAAAATTCAGAAAGGGTGAGAAAGAGAAAGTGTGTGTACGAAAGTGATATTATACATGGTACATGGACCATCAACATAAATTGAGAAACCCACAAAGAAACTCTCTGGCAAACTTGACAGACAGTGCAGTGTAGTGTAGACGATAGTCGAGTGAAAACACGAAACGAATAAAATATATACAAGAGAGAGAGAGAGAGAGAGAGAGAGCCAGGGAAGTACAAAGTACTTGAACATTTATACGTGAGCATTATATTATGTACATTTATGTAAATCGTTCGCAAGAGAGGGAGAGAGAGAGAGAGAAAGAGAGAGAGCAACTACTTGGAGTCTCAAGTGTTTCCTTTTATGCTGGTCATAAATCCCGCTGCCTTTTCTCCTGGCACTTTTTAAAACTCATTCCGCAGAACAACGAAGAATTAACTCAAATTAGTTTCATTATCATGGCAACCATGTACAGCCCAGACTCTCGCTCACTCTTTCTCTGCCCGATTTCCAATTCTCGTCCCAACATCATGCAATGCAATCCCCCATCTCATACACGTATAACATTATAAGTAGTGGGCCTTTTACAATTATTATTATTATCATTAGCATTGCGTATTCTATATATAATCTCCAAGCTTTTTCATCTTTCACCTTTCAGTGCCTTCCACTCACGCCATATATACAGACGACAGACATTTCAAATTCCCATAGTGGCAAATGAAAAACGAGATGAAATGTGTGGAGAACAGGTGAAGATAAGCTGGAAGTAAGTAGGTTACAGAGAATACCTGGAAACTGGAGCGTAAACACTCGTGGAGTTTCTGGGGAAAAACATGAAAGAAAGGGGGGAAAGAGTACAATACAATCAAATGAATTTAAAAGGCATGGTACAAGCAAGATGAGCAAACTTGAAATGAGTATAGAAAAGAAATGCTATTATGTATTCCATAAAGAAAAGCTATAATACAATATATACAGCATCAATACCAAAGTAAACAACTAAATCCAGGTCAAAAGCGATTAATTGATTAATTAACTAATTCTACATAAAGAAGAAGGGATTTTGAGAGAGGAGGGATATTAGTATATTTATTATGTTAGTTTGTTAATGAGCATGGTGTACTTACTGCAATTGACTTCATCGCTTCCCCCTAAGCAATCCTCAGTTCCTGAATTTGCATTTAAAAATATTTTTGAGAAAGCAAAAAACACATGGAGTATTAGTAAATTATAGACATTTTCCCTATTTCACAAGAGAAATTGAAATCTTTGATGCATGTAAAAGTTTAAAAAAAAAAAGAAACCGTCTCGGGCACTCACGATCACACCTAAAAAAAGTCAACAAATGATTTATTATAAAAAAAAAGTGACAAATTTTAATATTTCAAGATTGTCGTTTGAATTTCCAATAATTTGAATTAATTTGTATAGCATGTATGTTAGATTCACGTACAGCCAGGAAAGCGGTAAACACTTTTTTGTTTTGCCTTCAATACAAGTGAACTGGTCCAGCGTACAGGTGAAGTTACCTACAAAAGTTTCAACAACAGACAATAGACAACAAATCTCCCAGAAGCTTTTCAAAGCACATACATACATATTTAATATATCCCCCAATTAAGATACACAATGAATTTGAGCCCCCTTTTTTGGCTTAAGCGCGATAAAATAAATAATGAATTCTTATTCGTAGTGGCATTATGTATGAAGCCCATGAATATTTATCAGTATAAACAAAAACGGCAGCAGTTTATAATAATAATAATAATAGAGAACACTTAAAATGGTTATTCTTGTTATTTTGTTATTATTTGTTAGGAGTTAGTAGTTTAATTTATCATTATTACCCGTTCTCAACTTCCCAATAAAAAAACCACCCAAAAGAATGGCCATTATTGCAATAAGCAATACACACACACGGCAATGCTCGTGTTCTGTACTGTACAAACATATTATATTTATTACAGGTCTTAAATTTAATTTCAGGAGAGACAGAGGACAGCTGAAATTAATTCAAAAACTCATGGCTTGTGCACACAAACATACACACACACACACACACACAGTATTCCACTGCATATCACCTATAAAATATATATACATGTATTATAATTTCCAATTTGTACTAAACTCTCTCCACAAATAATTAACATCTAGACGCAAGCGAAAACCTCCTACTACGTACGAGGAGAAAGAGAGAAGGTAAACAGTCAGGAGCCCCGTAGACTTGAGACCAGATGAGAAATTAGAAGGAGAGGGAGAGTCTTTTAGAACAAAATGAAACGTAACTGTGAAAATTAACTGACAACACAACACACACACACACTCACTCACTCACATAAATTAACTTTCTTCGGCAGCAGCAGTAGGAGAAAATCCTAATTGATATAAGATTCACCCTGACCTCATATATCCATTTTCTATGCATCTCCCATCCCGCTATATGCTCACCGTTCATTTTACTTTCCTTATAGTTGAAGAAACTTGAGAGGACTTGGAAATAGGGAAGTATCTAAAGCAGCAGTGCGCAACTTGATTTTAACCCGTGACACAATTAACTGAACATAACCTCGACGTGACATGTATACATATGTATATGTACATATATAATGCATATTATTTTATTGCAAATTTTCAAACCTACATATACTTACATTTATAATCATTACATTATAAAGTTGCACAATTTCAATGTGACTTTTGAACTTTCTTGTCTTTTACTAATTTTTTTATTTCTGGACAGAATTTTGTGGTGGTTAGTCGTAGTTGATTTTCCAAATTGAAATCCGCCAATCGTGCACGGTTCTTATTTTTGAACACTTTCATTGAGGAAAACGTTTGCTCGCATATATACTGTCGGATTAAAAGTAGTAGAACCCTCCAAGGATAGATTCAGGGATCCTTGCCCATTTCAAATACATAGAGTGGGAGAAGCTACGAGGAGAGAGAAAGTCTTCCCCTTTTTTTAATCCGACAGTATGTACTTCCAAATCTGCATACATACCTTTGAGTAAACGTCCGCAAATGCGGATGATTATTTTTTGGTAAATATTTCCAAAACAAAGGTAAGTCTTCTGTGGCATATGGAATTGTTATAATTTCGTTATATGAGGTTCTCCGCCAGAATAGGGACCATTTATGTAAAACCACTTTTCTGTATATTTATGGACAACAGAACACGGAGAATATTTTAGGACAAGTTTAAAGCATTTTTAATGACCAAAAGTAATTTAAGATCGCCGTTAAACTTCTCCTTTAGTTCTAAATTAAAGTAAACCGATGATTTGTGTAATTTGAATTTAATTACAATCATTGAGAAACTTATTTACGCGCCAAACAGCCGAGAATATTCAAGGCGCTATAACTCTAAAACTAGGTTTACAGAAACGGCCCCTTTTCTTACGGTCTACCCCATATTTCATTTTTACATGTAAAATGAACGTAAGACAAGAAACAAAGTCAAATTAAAAGCAGCCGTGGAGTTTGGGATTGTGGATTGTGCGATTGCAGAGGGTTGGAGGCAGAAAAAAAGGAAGAAGGAAGGAAACGCAGCCTCTTTTTCTGACTCACCACTCTCTGTCCATCACGTGTAAGAGGAGTGAGAGGATTACAACTTGCGTGAAATCCTTTTGGTCAATTCGTACTATTTTTACGTTATTTACTTGGTTCGGAGTGACACGACGAAATTCGGTTCGTGACATTTGTGTCACGCGTGACACGGGTTGCGCACTGCTGATCTAAAGTCTACACTTTTACATTGTAACGGATACAGAAGATTCAAGACGTAGTATAAATGTGTGTACATACTTACAGACATACAATAAAGTGAAGATTTTCGAGTTTTTGGCAGGGTCTGTACAGTCTAAAGATTGGAGATAGAACAGAAGGCGAAAGCAATAATTTCACAAGTTATACTTGTAAGATATACAAGCATAACCCATAAATACAAACACTTTCACCCATACCAAATAGAGCACGGGGATTTTAAAGGTGTGCATGAAATACGCATCTACAAACAACTTGATATACATAATACGGTTTGTTTTGTACACGTCGGCAAAAACTTGGTCGTATCATATTGACAAAGTAAAGTAAAATGCGAGGATACGGAATACGAAATATCTATCTGTATGTAAACTTTGTGCATGTGTACTCAGACTTCAGATACAAAGTAGACGGAAGACTTGCTCTCAACTTGAATATTACAAATATTAAATGTGTAATACATATACATACATGGAAATCTCCCCTGCTGTCAACTCAGCAAGAGTAGTATCTGTAAGATATATGTAGGGGGGGGAGAGAAAGTGAAAACCAAAAACTCTGGTGGCTTTTCCTTTTCTTCGAACTATGTATACAACACACAGATACTCCCGGAATATCAGTACATATTCCTACGGAAAATGCTTCAGGCTTTTCTTCGAGTTAGTCGGTTTTTGGTCTTTCTCGTTAGTTCTCATTTGAACAAAACTCCTTCTCTCTCTCTCTCTCTATGTCTGTCTCTTCCACACACATTTCTTCATTCACTATATAATCCCATGTTTGAAAGACTTACGACTTACAATTTAGATTCTAGACCCTGACGATGAGAGAAAAGCGATAAATTTCAGGATTAAGACGGTGTGGGAAAATATCTATATAATATAATCTAATATATATTAAAGTATGTAGTATAGAAAATTAAAATTAAAAATAATGATAAATAGAATTCTGACATGGTGATTGAGACTAAATCTAATCAGAAGAGGCTTAAAAATTACCCCCTTTTTTCCCCTGCATACATGATTCTTTGCCTACAATTAGATATTTAGTATCTGTATGTAAAGGTATACTGATATAAATAGAATTTGAATACTCATCAAACTGTACTGAATGTCTAAATTTTGAATCTCAGTATCAGCTCTGAGAAAGAGTAAATCTACCGGTTTTGCCAATGTTTGTAATGTATTTATGCAGATTGCAGATACAAAAAATTGAAGGGCATGCTGGAAATGATGAGTATAGTAGTAGCTGCTACCTAATTAAATACAGTGAGCAGTCAGTGACACTCCGTACCACAACTCTTTAATTAATTTCTGATTTGAATGCATTGGAAAGGGAAGGAAAAAGTTAATGAATAATGAAGAACCTTCATGTAGGAGAATATCTGTATTTTCAATACAAAAAAGTTAATTATTATATAATATGAATGCACAGGGAAGTGAAGGGAGATATAAAAATTAAGCACATGTATTGAGTATAGAGATGTCACAGAATAATGTACGATGTTGAGTATTTTTATAGGCCAAGAAGAAAGCTGTAAATTAATTTCCATTAAGTGACGACCGCAGATGAGGATGACGGCGAGGAGAAGATCAAAAGATTCTGGAGAGCAGAGGCAAACCCGGGCTCAAATATATTTCGAATACATAAGCAAACTGATATATCCATTACGGACATATAAATTGTAGATTGTCGAGAGCCCTTTGTAATTTGTACAGATGGAACATCTCCAACTCTTTCCACTACTCTCTCCTCCTTTCCTGTCCTCTTAGTCTCCTTTCCAAACGTAATACAATCTATAGAAATCTACAACTTTTTTTTCCTATGGAACCAAACTTCCAAAACTATAGTCCCTCATTTCCTTCATATCAACAATAACAATGACCAAGGACAATGACGAGACGAGAATCAAACTGAAACCCGACGAATGAAACCCACAGACTTTGTCAAAACTTTGGTTTAGACTCCTCTCGACGTTCAACTCACCATGATTGTGATATCGAAGAAAACTATAAGATATAGTTGATGACGACGGAACCAGTCTCTTTTTTGATAAAACTATTGATAATCAATAGATTTAAATTGGCCGAAATAAAACAACTCGAAAGCTTCAATCCGCTTACAAATTTCCGAATCGGAAATTCCGATTAAGGATTAATTTTTTAGAATTGGGAAGGATTGACACAGCTAAAAGATTTGAGCATCAGATCTGAATGCTTAGTAAAACCTCGGTGTTTTTTTTGTTGTACTTTGATTTTGGTGCGGGATTCTTTGTACTCAACCACACAAAATATTTCTGACTGTGTATAATGACCTATAATCCAAACTTACTCTGACATTGGGATTCGTCTTCGTGTAAAGGGCAATCAAACTGTTCTATAAGAATAATGTTTATTTATCTATTAAATCTCAAGAGAGCTATTATTACTTTTGTACGTATACAAATTATGTTTTATTTTTTAAAAAGTTGTAAGGGGTGAGGTGGATTGGTTCCCTTACCATCACAAACCCAAGCGATCGGGATACAAATTGTTCGATTCTTGCTATTTGTGCAAGCAAAATCCGATCCAATACAACTTTTTTCATTGGCTGTAGATATTCGATTGTAAAAAAAGAACACAAATAATTAGACAAATCATATCCGTGTCATGGCAGTTTTGTTGAAAATTAAGGTTTTCTAGTTAAAAGAAACTGTATAAATAGACACACGTTTTGATTTTCGAGAACGAGAACGGGAATAGTACGTACATGTATACGTAAACACATATATAGGTATACGATTTTAACTTTGTCGTTTAATGATGATAAATAAAAGAAAAAATTATCAATAACGCGCGCAAAATGTTTTCAATTTCCTGCAAATAAACAATTAAATGATAACTTGATGAGCAAAGAATAGCAAAAAGAAAACACAAACAACAGATTTCTTACTGCAAATCGTTTCATCTTCATCCGAACCGTCTGAACAGTCCATTTCCCCATCACATCGCCAACGTCGGGGGACACAATGATTTCCGGATCGACATGCGAATTCCGAGTCGGAACATTTCAGTACACCTGCAACACACACACAAGGAAACACATTACGTTAGTTTTATGCATTACCCAATTAAAAGGTCAATTTCCTTCGTCATAGTCATAATTGGAGAACTACCTATGTAATAACCATTTATTTTTAGCTCGGATTGTAATGCAATGGAAGCCTAATAAAAATCGAGATCAACGACTATAAACTTGCAATACCATTATTAAATTTTTACATATACATATACCCAATATAAAACATGACGGTTGTATGTATGCGTACAAGCAAGCGTCTAGTCTCCACGTAAATTAGTAGCCATAGTCATTCCAATAAAAAAGTCGAGATAATTGGCAGGAGATAGTGGTGGTAAAATGTAAAAAAGAATTCCATGAAATGCCTTTGGAAATTGCCAACCCATTCTATACGTGTGTAAGTATCTGTGTATTCCCTTACCATGTCACTTGGAAATTTCTCTTTGACTCTCGTTCTATGACATATATGTACATACACAATACACACACACACACACACACACAGTTCAGACCTCTAGAAGAAGTCAAAGTATTTCTCAAAGTAGTAAAAGTAAAAGGAAAAGAAACCCCGAGAAAAAAAGTGAAAAAAGGGGAGAGAGAATATCTTGGATGTGTGTAGACTCAGGTTTACATGTGAAGGACTCTCTTTCTCTCTCGCACACACGTAACCAAATTACCCGAGTCTATATTTGAATTTTGTGTGTGTACGAGATGCCTTTTCTTTTTTCTTTTTCCTCTCTCTCTCTCTCTCTCTCTCTCCCTCTCTTTCTTTCCACTCATTTTGTTTATCAGGAGATCCCTTTCTAGTTCAACTCCATACTCAATTCAACTGAACATTCATAGCCCCATATGTACAGTCATATATAGCATTGAAATAACATAAAAAAAGCCTTTTCCTTCTACCTCCTCCCAGTGTTCGCCATTTCTTTAGAGAAAAAAACCTCCCATGTTCAACATAAACAAAAACCTCAGAGAAAAAATGTGACAGGGAAACGAATCCATTTCGGTTTTTGGTCGACTCTAAATTAAAACGGGAATTTTGATTCGCAATACAATTTCGACTACAGTCATCAACAAAAACAGAAATGCTCTTCATATTTTTAGAATTGGGAAAATTGCTCCAGGAATTCAGTTGATTTTTTTTATATATTCGATAGGAAATGTGGACTTCCTATTGGAATTTTTTCCTATTGGATTTCCAAATTAAAAGTTTTATTGCCTCTGGGAAAGATCATAATTCCATATGACATATTTTATGATCAATTTTCCATGGGAAACTCGGTGATACACATCGAAACCAAACCCAAATTGTTCAAAAAAAAATTCCCTCCTCCCTGAAAAAAAGGAAAGAAAAAGAAAAAACGATGACCAACTCTGTCAGTTCAGTTCTTTCCCCACATGAATGAGATACAAAAATTTCACGAAGGTTATATATGGAACACATACATACTATACGCTCTCACACATAGTCGTCATTTGAAAAAAAACGACAGCTATCGAGCTTTGTGTATTTTTTCTCATCGTGTTCGCTCTCTCCTTTGGAACGTCGACACTTTCACAAAGCCAAAGACGATGTCGAATGTGAATTCGGATCCGGATGCCAGAGCAAAAGGAAGAAGGAAAAAAAGCCTAAAGTGTCTGGTGCTTTTCTCTCTCTCTCTCTCTCTTTTTCTCTCTTTCTCTCGTCCATTTACTTACTCCAGTTTCTCTTGTATATATCTACGAATACGGCTAAGTAAGTTTTGGAATTCGGCGAGCTCTTTCTTTCTCTCTCTTTCTTCACATCCCCCCAAAAAAAGTCAGACACACAGGGACGAAAAGAAGGCTCACAAGTGTTCTGATGTGATGTCTTGTTAAACTAAACGAGGTTTTTTTTTCCTCAGCTCTGTGAAAAAACGAGGACTCTCTTAGTGAAATCTCGTTGGGTTAAAAAAACACGAATTTCTTTTTATTTTCTTCCTGTAGGTACTTTTTCTCGGTGAAAATGTTTGTGTGCTTTTTTTTTCTCTTGGTCCAAAGAAAGAAAATAGAAAACTCAGAGTGGAGCACGTCCGAAAAATTCCCTTTATCTAAAATCTACAACATTTAGATTTTCTCTATATCCGTATGCGAGTCAACAACCAAAAAAAAAAGAAAAAGAACTCAGTATTCCTTTTCCAAACAGGCCTACTTCTCTATTTTTTATTATTACGAAATTGATACCAAAGCAGTGCTGCTTAGTTCAGGAAAAAATAAAATTTTCTCGTTTCAATAGAGTTTTCCGATTTTTATTGAATTCCCCGATTTCCCCAATTTTTCCAGAACAATGTCAAATTCTGTAGGAAATTGAAAACTTTTTTGGTAAGAAAACGACTCAATATCTATGAATAGGAATCTATGGAAATTTTACACCCCGGAATTGTGTGTTAGTTATTGGACGTTGGACTTTTGGGTACAAATAAAATGTTGCCTGGCACCGGAACAACAAACAAGAAATATAAGAAAAGAAAGGATCTTCGCCATCCTAAACAAGAAGAAAATATTCATGCATTCCAAAAATGTGTCTGTAATACAGACAGCAAACACAACACACGAAAAATTCACAGATGACTTACGAGAAAATCTTTTTGCATCATTTTATAGTCGGTTGACTTTGGATATTTTCCCCCCTTTTCTTTTGTGAATCAAGCAAAGCATAAAAGATTAAATCAAGTCCGCTAACGCTAAAAATCCTCCTTTTTTCTTTCTTTCTTCTTTTTTTTGCAATGTGGGCCAACAAAACAAAAATGACAATGTAAAGACTCATAACTCACATATTATATATATATATTTAATCATGTTGCCTACAAATATCCATCCACTGATACACTCTTCACTACACTGTTTTCCTTTTCCCTATTTAGCGTTTGTCTACTCAACACGCAGAAGCATATAGATAGCAATAGCATGTCTTGACATCCCATCACATGGACAATTGCCAATAGCAAACCTTACGAACAAAGAAACTTTGAGTGAAAATACGAAAAGCAAAGTTGGGAAATTCGTGTGCTTTAAAGCGCACTACATACAAAAAAAAAACATGAAAAACCAGCAAGGACGATCAGATCAAGAACATGGAAAATGTATCACAATTTTTACACTCCAGTATCTAATTTTCAAATTTGACTTCCCTCTATGGAATTATCCTTCTTTCTTTTACATCACCTTCCAGATTTGCATGCAAATTCGTATCCTTTGACCTTTAAAACTAAATACTAAGAAATTTCTTCGTGAGACTCATCCATATATTTTGTTGACCCTTGACTCTGTATCAGTGTCTGTATTTGGATTTGATTCCGGTCCAATAAAATCCGAAAAACATGCAGGAAAAGAAAATACTCTTGTACATTGAATACATGTACACACATGTATGCAAGAAAACAAACTCAATTCCATTTTCACAAAGTTTGGTTCCTTTTCCTTTCCCTCGTCTTCCACTTTGTTATTTGGTTCCACTTTCGTTCATTCTACTGCACAGTCGAATGACTATGGTCATTGCAATTGCATTTCATGTGTTCCCATTGCAAAATTTGATATCCTTATAAATTCCTTCCCCTTTTCCGTCTCGCTCCAATTCTCAGCATGCAAATATCTGAACATTTCCTTTTCTCCTTTTTTTAATACATTTTAGGCAACCCAACGAAAGAAAAACAACTTGAAAGTATCTGTAAATCCAAACATATACAAATGCTCAAGCTTTCATTTCATTTCATTTTACCATATGGATTTTTTAAGTGTGGGCTCTCTGAGGACAAAAAGCATGTCATCTTTCTCGAATTCCCACGGAAAATTTTATTGTACCCCAAAAATGCTCATACAATTTTATCATCCAGGAACTGTATTCAAATGTCTAATTTCGATATTACTGATATTGATTGCGAAAAAAGTAAAAAGGAAAAGATTCCGACACACGACAGTCGAAATGAAGGCTAACATTAGGATTTTTCCTCGTTCAATTTAATTGTTCTTGAATGTTCAAGTCTGCTCGCAGAGTCAAAAATATTTAGACATTTCAAACACTAAAAAAGGGAAAGAAAAACCCTTTTATTTTTGTTGCCTTTCAAATGTTTTTCTTTGCTTGCTTTGTTTTTTATCACGTTCTGTATGTTTCACGTTATAAAATGACAAAGTCTACTCGAGTCAGAAATTTACACTGCAGACACACACACACACTCGTTATTTCCTATATGTATTATACCAAAAGTATAGAATTCCCCATTTCTAAACACAGTTTTTCGTATAAAAGGCGGGATATGAATGCCGTTGCCGTCGGAGGTCTTAACTTAACGTGGTCGAATGGTGAATAAAAAAATACTTGAGCTTGTATTTTTTTTTTATCTCTGTCGTCTTTTTGCTCTTGTTCTCTCTTTCTTTCTTCTTTTTTTGATTCCATCCCCCGATAGTTTCGGTTTTGGTTTTCAGAGCCCCACACAGCCCAGAATACTTTCGAGAACAGATCCACTCGTGAGTTTCACTTTCTCTCTGTCTCTTTTATTGTTGTTGTTTTAGATTTTAAATTTTGAAGCCATAAGAAATTGCAACATTTTTTTATGACTGTCGCGCACAAGAGAAAGAAAGATTTAGTTTCTCTCTGTCTGTCGTCCCTATACAGAATTACAAACCATACGTGTTTTGTTGTTGTTGTTGTCTTTGCTGTCTCAGTATCTCTAGTTTTATTTCCACTTGTATCGTGTAAGCTCCCTTCTCGTACACACATTTTCATTAAAAAACACAAAATGGTTTTGGGGTTTGCCTTGTTATATTCATTTGCTTGTGCCCCTTGAATTGGTTCAAGATATAAAAGATTCAAGATAATAGATAATATATCTGAGAATGAGATAACCCCCCTTTCCGTATAACGTTTTAATACATTTACTAAGTCTTCGTATTTGTTCAGATTCCCCCAAAATAAAAAACACAGAGAGAGAGAGAGAGAGAAATACAGATAGAAAGGACGAGAAAAGGAGACAGACAGGGAAAAGGCTGAATTCCAATTTCATTTCCATTTTGTTTGGGTGAAAGTAGAAAGAGAGAAGGAAGCTCAATGAAATATGTGAATTTCCAAGTTGAATTCCAATTCCAATTTCGAGGAGTTGAATTCAAATGCAGAGAGAGAGATAGAGAATAGAGAGAGAAGATGAAAAAAGGAACTATACCAAACCAAACAACAACAACAACGACGACGACGACTACGACAACAACATGAGGAATGACAATGACAGCAGGAAAATGAAGAAAAAGAAAGTAGAAAGTAAAGGGATAGAGGAAAGTTGATGCGTCGTAATCGGAGCGGACAGAAAAGACTTTGCATTTATATATACCAGCTCCTTTAGTTTCATCAGGTTTGTCCCGACTTCCTCTCACCATTTCCTGCTCAGATTTTTGAGCAAGGTTTCTCTACATTTTCAGTGGAAGTCTAAGGTATTTTTAAAGGCGAAAAATATTTTAAATTTTAAACTTCATGAAAACTATTTCCTTTGAAGTTTGAATATCTTTGAATACTTCAAAGAAAATTGTGCAAGAGGAAATTCATGGACAGTCTTATTAAAACTGTAGGAATTCCAGAAAGAGAGAGAGAGAGAGAGAGAGAGAGAGAGGAGGAGAGGAGAGCAAAGATCTGAAATGACGATGTGATTCTGACAAAGTTATTGCAACTCTTCCGCCCTGACACATCTCCATGTCGTGTTGGCATCCATCAAAATCCGATTCGGTCCGAATACTCCTCGTCTTCGAACTGTAAATTGTAGACAGCATTTATTGCCTATACTTTTTCTGACTGGTGATATGTCAACGCGAACTGTCTCTTTTTCTCTGGTTCTCTCATTCATCCTCATCTTGCCTCTTCCCACTTGTCTTTTTTCCCTATTGCAGGATGGGAACACGAAATGAAATGCCGTTTCATTCCCTCCTTGTTGGGTATGTATACCTACGTATATATATATATAGACACAACATCCAATGACAATGAAAATGAATAGGAATATGAAGGAAAAACAGAGAGAAACATTCTCCAACTGGAGCAAGAAAGAGAGAGAGAGAGAAAAAAAAGGACTCGAAGAGTTTGAGTATTTCATGGTTTGTACTGGAGAGAGACTATGTACATATACGTCCTCGTCACAGATTACTTTACTGTTAGACAATAAACTTTTACATTTCGTTGCGATTCTTTTATAGCCCACGCAGAATGGAGAATTGTCGACAGTTGAGACAGGACGGCGTCAGACACTCTCTTTCTCTCGCTCTCTCTCTCTCAGCCTTCAAGCTTCCAGTTTCCTCCAATATTTCTTTTACTATTTACAAGCTCCAAGTTCACTGGAAGAGCCGAAACCCCAAAAAATGTATACAGGAAAGGCCAGAGGCGGACTATATGTAGAGAATGTAGACGACTCAAACTCCCACCCGAACCCAAACAGAGCAAACGAAGTAAAGGAAAAAAAAGGGAGGGAGAAATATGAAAACTTGTCAGTCTGAGACGGAAAAAAAAGAAGACAGAAAAACTCTGGATTTCATTTTGAATTACGAAACTCAAAAATTCGAGGGAAAAAACAAGAAAAAACCAAACATCTACAAAAAGTAGAGTGATGAAATGAAATAGAAATAAGGGAAATCTCGACAAAGGAAAGGGAAAAGTAGAAAATCAAAAGACAAAGTTTTCTACAATAGAAATTCAATTTTCAGATTTTCAATCCCTCCACTGTGTGTCACGGACATTTTATGTCACAGAGAACATGAACATGCTGTCACCTACTTTCTCAAATTGCCTCGACAAATCTTTCCCAAAGAATATCAGTAGAGCACAAACCAAAACTACTAAAATACTAACAAAACAACAAAATAAAAATGCAACCACAACCTCCCAAAACCCAAACAAATACTTCTAAACAACACAACACAAAAGAAAAGAACAACCCAAAAATCATTGAACAAAACAACAGAAGTTTTACAATTCAAAAAAAAAACCCACAGAAAGTTAATAAAAATGTACAAATCCATCATCAGTTTCCAAGCATTAATTGTAAGTTTGACTTTCCTTGGAGTATGTTTTTTTTTTTGTTTTTTTTGAAATTTTGCTGTAGAGATTGCAAATAGTATTTGAAATAAGCTGGTTGATTCCAATAGGCATATAAATATAGATACTTACACTATGGGACAGCATGCACAGAGAGTCCATGACATTAACTTTATCTAATCACTCGAGCACTCGCGAATGGGACAAAGATTGAGAAAAACTACGTTTCAGTATCTCTCTCTCTGTCTCTTTTTCTTTATATTAAATCGTCTCCGCAGAATCAGAAAACTTCTCTCTATATCGTCATTCCTTTCATTTTATTTTGTTAAACATGAGCTTCACAAACTCCAAAACGAGAGTGTATTTCTCTTCCATGTTTTTTTCCGTGTGTATGGAACGTTGAACGTCAAATGCCAAAAGTCAAACTATAGGATGAGGATGCCGTAGGACCAATATCAAGACAAGACCAAGACAGGATTCCGAGTAAGAACTATAGAACAAGAATAAAGACAGAGAAGAAAGAAGGGAGAGAACGAGCTTTTAATTCCGCAGTAGTATCTCTACTATCTGTATTTATATTTATATATGGATACTATTTTCCTTATAAGCTTTCAGACGTCTCCTGTAGACTGTCTACAGTTTACAGAATTCAGACTACAGAGACTGTGTCGTCTTGTAGACACTGCCAAGTACCATGTGCACACTATCCATTCTGTATACACACACTATATTATATTAAGTGAGTCGGGCCTACAAGTCAAAAACTTGGAGGTTTTATACACATTCTCCATTCACTCGTCAGTCGATCCATCAAACACCAAACACTCTCAACTCGGAGACATCCATCTCCCTCACTCACTACATTCTCTCTCTATCTTTCTCTTACTCTCTCCTATATACCGTTCCCATATCAAAAATATTTTACATTCTCAATTCTGTACTGTCATCAACTTATCTGTCTCTACTCGGGCGGATTTTCTAATGCTTGAACGGTCTACAGTTTTTTCTTATTTTCTTGAAAGAGTTTTTTTTTTTTTTACCTCAAGACAAAAGTAGTGTCAGGATTCCGATCTTAAGATCTTAACGCCATTGAATAGTTGAATTCCGCAAAGAAGGTTTCTCATTTTTAGAAAAATAAATTCAGATTCAAGCTCCAAAAATCATATGTTTGAATTTCATTCTCTAAACTCAATCAACTGGCACATTGACTCACTTTTTCTTTTCTGGATTTCTCGAGAGAAAAAAAGCTTTTCCATTGAGGAAAACTCATCATTATTTTAATATTAATATTATTAGTATAAATATTGAACTTCCAATCTTCCTTGGGGGATTTTGTGTACCTTTCAGTCAAATGCACCCGTTTCATGACAGTGAAATCATCTGTGAGAAATATCTGCAATCTGTGAATTCTTCAAAAAGTCTAAAAGTCTCGATAAAATGTAAAAAAAAAAAAAAAAAAAAAAGAAGTAGAAAAAAAACTCTGCAAAAGGAAAAAGAAAAAGGGGAAAGAATGGATATAGGTACATATTTCTCATATCATTCTGCATGTACCAATAGATATGTATATGTATACCTTTTGGCAAGTGCCTAAAAATTCGACTTTCCCTTCCCCCTTATCAATATACATACTGGTATTAGTATAGATATAGCGCATGCTTGTATGTCTACAGTTTTTGCAATCTCGGCAAAAATATATAAAAAATGAGAAGGAGAAAAAGTGCGGAAGTGAGATTCATGCTCAAAAGTTTGCGAGTTGACGGGTGATAATATTTAAAAGTCACTGCCATATATTTATGTACATACAAAAAATACAGTTATATCTTCCCCACTTGATTTTCTATTTGCTATTCAACTTTTGATCACTCACTTGCTCTCTCTCTCTCTCTCTCTCTCTCTCGTTTTCGCTTAAATTATTATCTTTATACAGGACTCTTTCTCTGTATAAGACTATACATGGAGACAGTGTCAATCTCGTTCGTCTCATATTCATATCACACACACACATCCATATAATATAAATGAGATTTTTTTAAGTGAGTCAAAGCCTCGTGCTTGCACATGGATTAGAGATATAGTTACAGGACTGAGATTATCCATACATGCACTATCTGCATGGATATGCACAGAACAAAAAAAAATGCCACACATGTGTTCTACATTCTACATTATTTTCATATTGAAAGAGAGTCTCTCAAGAGATTTTTTACGCGAGAGATATTATCCAGTTTATTACGTCTTCCCACTCGCTATCCCTCATTTACTATCCCAAAGACATTTATCAGGAAATGTAAATGTAAAATGTCAGCAACTATCACTTCATCATCATATCATATAAAACTTTAAACACACACACTCATCCGCAATTTTCTCTTTCATGTATAAAAATGTCTGGATATATTCAAGATTAAGCGAGAAATTTCTTGTATGTACGATATGTAGAATTGTGGACACATCGTTGGAGGATTTATTAGTGGCACAATCATTATAATTATCAGGTCATTAGGTGATTAGTCGCTCCACTCTCTCTCTCTCTCTATGAAAGGAACGAGTTCAAAGTTGAGAATTTGCAAAGAGTTACAATAAAATGAAAAGTGACCATTGAACAGTCCCTGTATTTTAACTGTCTACAGATATACCGTCTGTCTACGAGATTTTGCACTGATTCAGCAGTCGCTGAACGGAATTATTTAAAAAGGATATAATAATAATTTGAGTGTTCTGGTTACGACATAGGATTTACGATTGGGATCTGGTTCTTTCAATAAAATTTGAAACGATCGCCTTTTTTAGCCCATAAAAAATCTGGGTGAGGAATTAGTTAATTGACAATGAGATTGTGAGTCTCTTCTTGGAGTCCACAGTAAAGGATTGAGAGAGAGAGAGAAAGTGCTTGGGAAATCGGAAATCAATGTGAACAGATGACAGTTTGACACGTACAATGGTGGAACATTAGAAGAAACGATCAACGATCGACAATTGACAAGCGACACGAACGACCAACGACCAAGTTGAAAAAAAGTTCCGATGGAAGAGAGTTGAGAATTTCTTGAGAAGCTCTCTCGCTCTCTTCAAACAAAGTGAAGGGAATCTAAAGATTTTTTTTCTTATTCTTTCGAGTTTCCAACTCAAGCGGGAATCGGGAATTACATTTACCGGAGAAAGACTTTTTTTTTCCGTCTTGCGAATTTAAAGAATTCAAGGAATCTAAAGAAACGACAATGACAATGGGTGAAGGCTACGGCTATGATGACGACGACACGACGACGGCAATGACAATGACGACAGTAGTCATAAGAAAAGATGTGCATGTTCAATGGAGGATCGTGATGAAGACTAGCGAATGGCTCAAATGCTCAAATGGACGACCAAAGAGATTGAGAACGAGGACAAGGACTGACGAGGACGACGGCACAGAGGAAGGCAACGACAACGACAACTGCAACTGGATCCTCCAACACTTTCAACTTAGTTTCAACGTGTAACACTTGAGTATTTGCACACAGACACAGACACATACGTACATATATACACATACACACGCGAACACTCGGCTCTAATGGCTTTCCCAAATCCAATAAACTACAGATGCTCTTCTTCTTTCTCCCTTTCTTTTCTCTTTTCTTTACTTTCCCTCTCTTTCTTTCTCCTCTTTCCTTTTCTCTCTCCACCTGAATTGACCCCGTGTGTTTCCCTCCCAAAAAACTCAAAAACGTTCCTTATTTTGCACACACACACTGGATTTCAAGGGAAACCCCACAAGAGTCCATTGAAATACAGTATAAATAGAAAGAGATATCTCTAAAGCTTATTAGGAAATCCCCGTTTGTTTGTCACCTAAAACTTTCACTTCACAATTGAAATGCAAAGATTTTCAGAGTGTGGTTCACTGCGACAAAAAACATGATCACCATCAGGTGTGAAATTGTGAATTGGAATCACTTATGGATTAATTTTCACTTCGTCACATTAAGGAAAAGGTATAACCGAAACCGAAAGGAAAGAGAGTTCAAACAAATATTTACATATTTCCAGCTTTCTCTCCTTTTTTGTATCAAAAGTTACAACTGTGGGATGAAAAAAAGAGTCTTTGAAAAAAATATGCTCGAGTTATAAATTACTAGATATTCTTCTCTCATTCATAAAATAAGGGTGTAATCACTGGTTGAGAATTCAAAAGGCATCAAATGGAGAGGGAGAGAGAGAGAGTTAAAAGGGAAAACAATTAAACAATGAGGTTTTCGAGAAGAGAAAGAAAGGCCAAAGTCAGAGACAAAGGGAATGGCAACACTAAACTTTGACTGGAGTATAAAGTCGCCATTCGTAAATTTACGTTAACTATCAAGAATATAATAACATATAGTCTCTCTCTCTCTCTCTCTCTTTCCTCCCTTCAAAGGACAAATGAAATACAGTAGCAATAATAGAATTCTACTAGTTGACGTTCCTTCTTTACTTTCTCTCTCTCTCTCTCGCTGTGTAAAGTTTCAAATGAATTCTTTGATTCAAAAAATTCAAACTATTGTATTATATAGAGACTCGACTCGACTCGAATTCAAATTCCACTGTTCGTATTATTCTATATCCCTACAAATACGAGTAGGAAGTCCACCATTCTGCCTAACAACTCATATACGCTCATCATCAGATACTACAAATAATATGAGTGTATATACAAACAGAAAATTCAAGTTAGAACCGGATTCGGATTTCAATTTCTAGTTCTAGTTCAAATTGGAATCATCCAAAGATCTGACTCCTCAAATTACCTAAACTCTTACATCATACGACCCATTGAATTCAACACATTTCTGGGAAACCCAATCAAACTCAAACACAAAAAAAAAAAAAACAACAAAAACAAAAACACCAGAGTACAAAATTCCAGACTTTTATATACATAGTCAACTGACAATGATCCAAACAACCCACAAAGGTTTCTGGGGGAATGTTTTGAATTCAGAGAGTTAGAACTTGGAAAGAATATTTTTCAATTGGTTTTTTTTTGCATGGAATTTTTTGAAGCTGTAGACAATGTTTGCTAGACATTTTGCCTGATTTTTGCACACACGTCCACATCAATTTTGTATTTTCATAAGAGAAATTCCGAAGTAAGTACCCATTAAAAGTTTTAAAACTATTGAATGCTCCAACTCGAATGCTTCCAAAATCTTGAAAATGTGAACAAAATACTAGTGTATTTTGGGACTAACTAATTCACGAAAATAAATTCTTATCGTTAGCTGACTCTGTATATAAAACTGTATAAAATGGAGAGAGAAAATATAGAAATAATACTTGAACTCTCACTTGGAGTCGAAGCTTTCCTGTAGTAGCCCAATTTTGGAGAGTACAAGTAGGAATTTACAAGTAGCCCGTAGCTTATAGTTCAAATTGATCCAGTTTCATTGCAAAGAGAGAGAGAGAGAGAGAGTCATGTAGTTGACTACACAGGATCAAATTATCTATAATATCTATGCGTGAGGCTGGCGGCTATCTCTCTTTCTCTTCTCTTTCTTTCTCTCTGTCTTTCTCCCTTCTCTCCTCTCTCTCTCGCACAGTCCAAATTGAAATTGATAAAGTTGGTTCAAATTGTTCAAAGTATTTTCATTTAATTTTCATTTTGAGGTCAAATTTACATTCTACATTCCTTGGAACGTATACGTCATTAGATGATACACAAGAGATACAAATAGAAACAAGATGAAAGATTCTGAGTGGGCAAGAGAGTGAGATGAGAAAAACTTTTTACTTTCTTCCTTCGTCAATTGTAAACTATTCAAAAAGTAAAACGTTTTTCCTATTCTCTTTATATTTAAAGTATTATGAGTAGCTGCAAGCCTTCAAAGAAATTTGAATAGCCAAAATTAGGACCGCAAATCTCATTTTAAAAACTACTGAAGACCCCATGAGTTTTGAATTTTCAATGAAGTATATGTAATAAAATAAATTTGAGAAATTCAGTCAAAGCCAACTTTACAATGATGAATGAAAAGAGAGGCATTTTTTAACAATGCAAAGAGAAGATGACTGCTCTAGAGATACGAACTTTGTAGCGCACAAAAAGTCAAATTAGCCGAGGCAGTGAGAGTCTAGAAATATGACGAAAAAAAAGAAGGAAAAATTGCATGGTTTGGAGTTATCATTGTTAGAGAAAGTTGTCATGTTCCCCCCATAATCCCCCATTATGTGCCAAATTAAAAAGTTATTAAAATGTACCCACAAGGCATTCTCTTTTTTTTTTGTGCGCCTTGTTTTCCTTTTTTTCCCCATTTTCATTTTCATTTGTATTTGAGGGTCCTCCAGAACTTGACGACTCTCAAAAAAGTCCTCAGGTTAATTTAGTACATAAAAACTTGTTTAAATTCAAAAAACACAAAATGTGCTCATATACGTTTACTTATACGATATTATATACTATATGTGTAGTTGAGCTGATGCTGATGATAAGTGACGGTTGACGGTTTCTTTACCTTTAGAAGCGCGGGGATCGACATGAAGAGAGAGGCCAGAGAACCCGGGCACGGAAGACCCCGCTACAGTGACTGTCGTGTCCGTTCTCGTGGTGTCGATTGAAGGTGGTGGTTGAGAGTTCTCTTGAGTGGAAACCACAGAATGCACAGCTTGGCCACAAAGGAATTGAAATTGTACTAACATGACGACCAACAAATAACAAGAGTAGTGACAGCGACTATGACTAGTCGAACTCCAACTTGAACTCGAGCCAGAACCAGGGAACACCCTTGTCACAAAATAATTATCATTTGATCCGAACCCTCCCATTTTGTCCAATTTTTTCTTTCTTTCTTCTTCTACTTTCACCTTCTCAAAAACACACCTCAACTGAATTTGAAATTAATATTCCAAATCCGAAAATCTCTCTTTATTTAATCTCTCTCACTGCAATTCCAACTTTTATTTTTTTCTCTCACAACTGCACTTTTTTTTTACTCACAATTTCACTGCAAGTAAATTTGGGACAGCAATATATATGAAATCCAGCTTTATTTTACACACACACACACAAACACACACGCACACGAGAAAACATATACAAATAAAAACAAAAGTGAACTTTTAAAAATTGTAGTCAAAACTCAAAGGACTTTTCAAAATAAAATGAAACCTTGTCCACTTTTTTATTTCTCCTTGTATATACTACCAAGTGTAAAACAAAAATGAGTCAACTCTATTTCCCAGCTATCAGTTTGATTTGGAACTGTGTGGTCATACCAATGACGAGGGAAAATAAACAATATATATATGTATATTTCCTGTCAAGTGTTTAGTGGACACTCAGTTTGAAATGGCAATTAAATCTTTCGTCTTTCGTATACTAAAAATAGTTTGAACAGTTTAATCACAATGGAAAACAAGTCATCACCATGACGGGGAATCGGACTTGCACTAAGGGCCGTCGGAACGATGAAACAGTGTGACTCGAACGCTTCTCACTTCGCTTGTCGACTGAACCTCAAAACTTTTGGGGATCGGGATCGAGATGGAAATCGAGTTGGTGAGAGTGTGAAGAAAAGTTGAGCGCCGTGTGGAAAATTCAGTCGACGACGACGTCGTCGTCGTCTTCGTATAGACTTAGCAGAGTATTGGTACAAGAAGAAATGATGATGATGATGATGATGATGCACGTCTATATAGAGATATACTCAATGTTTGCTCTGCATGTACAATATATTATATATACACAATATAATATAATGATCTCTTTGTTATTATTATGATTTCCCTTCGTTTTCGTTATTTTTTCTTTGGACTGTTGGAGAAAGAATAATTTTCAGTTTGATCTTGGGCTCTTGTTATCTGAGCAATGGCTATACCATATTGACTTTTTCCTCCTCTGTGCATACACAAACAAGATTTGGTTTTATTCTACATTGGGATTTGACTACAGACTTTTTTTGTTTTTTTGTTTTTCAACTTCCCGTGTGTCTTGAGCACGCCGTCACTTGATGCAATTCATCCAATTTCATTTTTTTGTTCGTGTCATGTGAGTTGAGTTGAGTCACGAGTGCTCTTGTCGCTGTTGGTTGTCCATATTATTTATTGATAACAAATTTTCTATTACTCATATATCGTATATATTTATATGTGTGTACATGTCCCTACTCAAATCCCTTTGCTCATCACCCACAATAAATTGATTTCGATTTCTTTAGATATTGTTATTTCTCACTCTCCAATGAACAACTCAAATATTGTCGTCGGGATTCCCAGAAAATTGACAATGACAACACTTGCACACACTTTTTGTACTTTCAAAACTACTGTCAAAATTCCGACAAGAAGTAAAACCACAATCAAATGCACAAAATGTCAAAGTCAGGAAAACGAAAACTTTTAACTTTTAGAAACAGGAGTTGACTTTGAATATTCGTCTATGAAATTCAAAGAATTTCGATTTCCACGCTTTACATTTTCGATATAGAATTTAAATCCCAAGACTTTTGTATTCCACTGGAAAACCAGATGAACTTTAAGTTTACTTCTAGTCACAGCTTTTCCTCACAACACCGGTTGCCGTCCACAAGGGGAAGAAAAAATAGGTAGATATCTAGGAATTTTCGGATTTCCAAATTTCGTGTATACAGTTGGAAATTGGAAATGAAATTGTGTGGTCTTTTACAAGGTGACAGAGTCTACACACAGTGTCCAAGATGGAGAGAGAGTGTGTGTGTGTGTGCTAGTGACCGTAGAGAAAGGGGAACACTCGAAATTTTGTATGTATCCAAAAAATACTGGGGGACCTGAGTGAGATGGAGATTGAAAGAGAGGGAAGGAGAGAGTACTTTTTTTTTGTCTCCTGGACTACTAGTACTAGTACAGTGACAGTGTATGAAAAGGAAAACGATGGTCTGGCAGGATATTCATATCGGATTCTTTTGGCCAGAGTGTAGGAAACACAATAGAGGAGAGTAACAGAGTGGGGCCCATTCGTCAGACGAAACGGTTCCCAAAACACCACTAAAGCTCAACTTGAACTGAACTGAAGCCGAGCAGTCCAAGACGGAAAAGGAGAGGAAAAGTGTAGCCAAAGTGTAGGAGTTTCCCTCTCTCTCTCTGTTTCTATGTGTGTGTATGAGTGTGAGCAATCTCCAACTCTCGCTCTCGTTTTGCAGTTCGGAGCGCAGCTAGAGAGATATTTCTATACTGTTACACCGAAACTCAACCACACCAAACCAACGTCAACATACTTTCCACTTTCTACTTTCTCTTCTCTCCACTCGCACTCGGAATATCCATTCAAATCCAAAAACTCCCGAGTCCAAACATTGTGGACCGAATCATTTCCCGAGTACCGTCCGAACTCCCTCCCGATCCCAACTGACGAGTTTCTTTCTCTCTCTCTCTCTCTCTCTCTCTCATACTTTGTGCTCGTAGTGTATATAAGATATATGTATGTATGTACTTTTCCTACTTTTCTACGAGAGTTACTTCCCTTTCTCTGCCTGCCTTGCCATTCTACGCGGCTGTACAAAAAGCATTTCCAGTTAGCAATGTGGGTATTAGTTTTAGCTTCACCGTTTCAGCTCCTTTCTTTCTCAAATCCCAATCTGACTCAAACTTTCCAGGTTTGTATTTAGTTGACATGGGTGACTCGCACGGAAGGCGAAATCCTACAATTTACTTTTAGAAAATAAACGAAAACGAGAAGAAATAAAAACTAAAACTCTCACCAACCCCAATCGACTTTCACTATATTCTTATGTATATACGATATTTACTACAAATATGCAGGTAGACGAGAAAAAAACAGTGGGTTTTGTGTTGGTATACAGACACAGAGACCAATACAAGATAAAAGGCTCACATTTTTTTGTTTTGTACATATTTTTATTTTTGTATTTTAATATTCTTCCATTTAAAAACTAGTTAAAAAAAATAATGACAAGGTCTCTCGTCTGGAAAATGTTGAGAAATATCCCCAGCTAAAATAATTAGACAAAAGTACAATCTAGAATGTGAGGTTTATACAGAGAGAACGTGAGTTTCGTGTAACAAGCATCAAGAATCTATAAAGAAAAAAGAGACGATGAATTAACGCGGGTTGCCTCCAGCCGTTATCTTTACCAAACGCGAGTCCAATGAAATTTTTTCCCTGAATCCATAGCAAGAGAAAGGGATAGAGATATTTTGTATCTAATACTCCGTACTTTCTCTCTCTGTACAAACACAAGAGGAGTTTCCGGTATCAATTCCTCAGTGTGTACAAACATGTGATATGTGATCCAACGTAATAGAAATGTGGAGAATACATGTGTGTGTGTGTGTGAACTCACTCTATTTCTATATATTGTATGTATTAAATACTCTCGTGCAGAACAACAAACTGTATACATTATGTACGATACATATTTGGGAAAGGACAGAGACGAGGTTAATGATTCCCTCACGAATTGGCCCGATTGTACTCATCCAAATACCAAAAACGAAATACAGTCACTCCGCTAGCATATTTTCTCTTTTATCTCGGCTCCACACAAACAAACACACATACACATGAGCAATGGGGAATGAAATGAAATGCGCGGTTAGTAATGTCTACAAACAATTCTGCACTTCAGACACACACACACACACACAAATGCATATTGCATGTGTTTTATTTATTTTGCAAATTATAAATTGTAGACGCAGCTCTGGAGATATGAATCTCTAAAGATGTGGAGATAGCATTCATCAAATTTCCTTGAATTCAAACAGTCGCATTTCGAAATTCAACTAGAATTCGGAACTCGGAATTCCGAATTCCAGCATCACGTTCATTTCATAATAATATTATCAGTACAGATATTATGAAACTGGTGGGTTAGGATTTCCTTCATTCTTGTCGTTCCGTGAGGAAAGCTCACATGGAAATGATATCGTACATAACATGTTGGTAGCAGTGTATACCTATAATAAGGTTTGTAATTTATGGCAAATACTGGACAAATTACGAGAGGACACACACACATGACATGTGTGTCGAGTCTCCATAAATTTGAATGTATTCCCCTTGTCGCTTCATTACATGTATACGTATTCCCACAAAAACAAAAGTTCTCTGCATCATCACAGTCACACTCGTTTTCCAGAACGTGTACTTGTACTTGTTTCCAATTTTATCGTATTATACAATGTACACAGATACGTATTTATTTCATCCTCACGTCTCTCTCCCCGTCATCATGTGTTTTTGTGTGTCTTTAGTTTTTAGCTCAGACTTGAGATTACTATGGACGGAATTCGGGACGTGTACGTAATAATAATTGTCACCATCTCATATATGAATTATATGTGAGCTCATATTTTATGGTTACGGAACGTTGCACAGGATAAAATTCGATATTCTTGAAACTTTCAAGGTTGTTTTAGTTAGTCTCCCGTTGGATATTTTTCTGAGACAAGAAAAGTTTGACTGTCTGTTTGACTCGATAGTGTGTGAAGAGAAAGATACAAACAAGAAAGTTTGGTTTGTGTACGGATTAAGCGTGAAATATTCTCCCATAACCAGTGAAACGTATCGACGTCGTTATACTTACGTATCGTATATATGATAATCAAGAGCCCTCCCATTATTTGCAACTTGCAATATTCTCATTCATTGCAGTAGAACGGGCCATGGAATTTTGCCAAAATACCCAAACAGTGCCAATTGTGCAAAGACCATCACCAGTGGAGAAGTACGAGTCAATGGTCAATGCACTTTCATTTTCATTCATTGTAAATATACAATCCTGGATGATCCTGGACTCAAACTGTTTTGCAACACCATTCCCTCTCTTTCCCCCCACACAGCTAATGGCTGTGTGGTGAGTAAATGAAAGAGCCAACACCATAACAAATGCCGAAAATCTCGTACTTTCATAGAAAACACCCTACTTTGCAATATTTTACAGTTACAGTATTTAAAGGACAAATGACACACACAATTCTTAGCATAGAACTATAGTAATTCATCTCAAACAATGCATGTGAATTAATAAAAACGGTTCCACAATGAAATTCTGTTATACCCAAGTCAAACGTTTTGTACTATTATTAATCATTCATATTCAACTCGCAACGAGTCTACAGTTGAACATTGATCACTCAACGAAAATGAAAACAAAGATAAGGAGTTTATCGAACCCTCCGATTACCAATAAGGATTCTCCATATACTTACATACCATAAACCCCAACGACGACTTATCTTACATACACTTATTCTCATGAAAGACTTTGATTCTCCTATCTGTAACTGTTCGTTCTCTCTCTGCGTTCTACATATAGTTACATGTACATTTCTCCTTGGACTTATTTGAATTTCAAAAAAATTAAAAACTTTTGCCTGGTCAACGTTTCCTTATACGCTTATTATATTCCTTTCCTAAAAAAAAAATTATCTTTTCATGTCTTTTGCTCCCAATATACACTTCATCATTTTTTCAATAATTCATAATTTAGATATCAGAATCCGGAATTAGATTCATAATCAAAATGAGATGAAAAAGTTTGCAAGATATAGAGATCATATGAAGTATTATGTATTCAATGTATGAGGAAGTTCAAGTTAGCTCTCTTCAAAATGAGAGAGAGAGAGAGTGAACAGTCAATTCATGGTTAACAGAGTATAGAGTGTATACTATAGTAAATGACACGAGGATCAGCACAAAAAATGGTCCACTTACATTACTCACTACATAATTTGTCATACTTTCATTTCATGATGCTTCTTCTCATTTTTTTTGTACCTACCCAGGAACAGACTTTTTTCCATATCCACATAATAAATTGGCAAAATCAAATCCATCAACTGTACTGGTGCTAAGTATGTATATGTGAATGATAGGTAAAGATACTCAAATGTAATACACAAAATCACGTGACCTTCCTATGAGACAAAATATGGGACTTGATCCATTCCTTTCTAAAGTCGTCTGATTGTTCAATCCGTCACGCTGAGGAATCGGAATCTAATTCACATGGTCCGTTTATTTCTCCCATAAACCAATGAAATTTGGAAACTTTCTACTGGAAAGTGAATCTTTGGATCATCTCGAATACCAATTGCCATTGATCTCGACTTAATTAATGGAGAATCTGGTTTTGAAAAATTGTGATGCAACTTCAACTGTGGTGTAATTTAAAATTACTAATTTTGCAATTGCAGTAGCAAAATAAATTATAGAACTAAAACGCACATTCCGAAAAACATTGCTCAAGAAGGTCACCGAGTTAAGACGTAGAAATCAAATTACGCACCACACGATCATGAATGATGATTGCCAGAGTACATCATTTAACTTATCATAATAACGCCAGAACTGTTGCAGTTGCATCATCCAAAGACAAGTTTCTCTGGGCACAATAATAAAAGAGTTGAGGAAACAACTTTCATTATGATGAAAAGAACAAAACATATGATATGATATCTCAATTGGAGACACTAATTGGCATTTTGAATGTGGTATTTATATAATGACGTTCACAATGCTGGAAATTTCATCATTCCAATTTGAATTTGACTACCTAGAACTTTCTTGGATTTCCCATTGTTCTTCCTGCTTCAGTAAATAAAAATATAAAAAACAATGAGGAAACTGAGTCAAAAGGAAAAAAGTTGGATGACATATTTCATTCAATACAAAAGATAGCTATTATTCTCATTATGCATGTTTTTTACGGGTATTTCCTCTTTCTCTCGCTCTCTCTCTCTCACACACATTTGGCCGTTGTAAAGAAAAGTGTCGTTTTACTATCAAAACATTTCCAATTAATTGCAACTAAATGTTGCTTGTAATGACACCCAACTGGGACAAAAGGATAAAAACCCATTCAACTCCACGGGGTGCCCCCGACCGTCTAAGTGTACCCAGAAAAAAAAACCGAATACGAATAAACTCCACGGCCAAGGTCGTGGTAATCAGAAGCATTCAACGATAATAGAACGGAGAACATTCAAATGCAGGCAAAACAGCAATTTATATATTATACGCATCCTAACTTTATATTGTATACACTTTTGTATGCTGCTCAAAATTAATATAAATTTAATTGGGGAGCTGTTGTTTCATTTTTGCCTACTCCTCTCCTCTCCTATATATGATTTCCCCGTTATATAACTGTAGAAGGTTTCGGAGGGAAATTGTGCGTCATCCGAAACTCGTGTACATTTACATTGTACATGAATTTGGACTGGATGTTGTTGGTTTTGATTTTACATTTTGTATGTTATTGTGGATTTTACTGGGGAAACATGTGAGACTGGGGCATTTTGAAAATGACGTAATAATTTCTGCACCAAATGTTCCACACATTGTTTGTTTTCCCTCCTCCTCTTCTCCCCGCCCGCGTGTGCCATCATGCGAAAATGTAAAGTTTTCATTTCCATCTAAAATTTTCCTCACACAAATACACAGAGAGACACTTACTTACACTTTCAGTGCGTCGAGTGAACAGGAGTCGACAGAAAGAGAGAGAGATAGAGAGAGAAAATGAATGCATAGGAATGGGCTGAGAAAAACTATATCATTCGTTAAAATATTCCTGTTGGTGTGGGGACGACCTGGAACTCTCGACTCACGACTCGCAATCCTGATTATTCTCGAGATCAAAAACTATAAACTATTATTTAAATGCTACGCACAAAAGTACTCCCACTACAAGTACAAGTCGCGTCCTCCGATTCGGTATCCGACTATACAAAATACGAAATAGGAAATACGACACTCACTCTTTTACTACTACTACTCTCCTCTACTCTCACAAAATAAGCTATAACAACTAACGAGCCAACTTACACATCTGGACTTGGGATTCTCGGTGACTGTATGTATACTATCAGTATGTGTGTGGACTTGAATCCGGTCTCGGTTCGGATTTTGGATTCAATTCAATTGCTGCTATTTTATATATATCCCACGACTATTCCCGTTTACGACTTGAGAGGAAATTTTCCTTTTCATCAATATAGGAATACGAGCGGGTGGGTTCTCGTTGGTTTTGTGTAGGTATAGTGAGAAGAAACTGAGGACGGAAACTCCCCAGTCGTCACAGTGGAATTGTGAAATAAAAGCAAAGAGCAAAATGAACCAACTTAAAATTTCACTCCAACCTCCAGCCTCCAATTTTACTCCCACTTTCAAATCAATATTTATTATCCAAAGTCCAGACTAAGCCATTCAACAAAGAAAAAAAAAAAAAAACTCCCCCCATTCTTTTTAATTAAGAATTTGTTTATACAATTCAAACTTCAATCTTTCCAATCATCAAAAAAGGGAAACCTTTGTCATAAAAATAAAAATTCTTTTTACGCCTAACAAATGCTGCTGCTGCATCAAAACATTGGGGAAAACCCATGAAAATATTGAGAATCTCTGCTCTTGTAAATACCTCCGTTAAAATGCGATGACGAAGTGAAAAGCAATCCCGCTTTGTGTTCCCTTTTCATATTCAAACACCGTTATTTTTCATTTGTTATATAAATTCCCTAAAATATCACTCAACGTCAACGAGAAAGCAAACTTTTGAAACAACTAAATAATTCTTCTCAAGAAATAGAAGGAAACGGTGACAATTTTCTTTTGCACAGAAGAAACCATCGTACCTCTCTTTTCTTGATGTAGTCGGTGGGCGTCTCAAAGGTTCGCATCGGTACAGTACAGAGTACCAGAAAACAAGAACCAAAAGTGTTCATTCAACTTACGTAAGTTCAATTCAAGTTTCCTTGAGATAGTGCTGGGAGTTGGAGCTGGGGAGTTGAATTAGGATTTCTTTCAGCGAGAGAGAGAGAGAGGCCATGAAAAAGCATAAAAAAACACAGAGAGAAAAAAACACACAAGAAACTTTGTTCATTCGCACACTTTGCAGCTAACGTTTACCTTGGACCTTCAATCTACGTACCGTACCATCCCGTACAAGATTTCATTTATACACAGATACAAGAACTACACACTACACACATTTCCCTCAACTCCAAACAATAGCACTTTCTCTTGGTTATCTAATTTCTACCAAGTTAATTTCCCCTTGACTATGGACTTGGAATAGAAGAAGAGGAAGAAGAAAAAATCCTCTTGTTTTCCCTCTCGACCTGTACAATTTTTCATTAAACTCTTTTCCTATTCCTTATTCCCAGGTTATTGCTCATGCACTTTTCTCCCCTGCAGCTAAAATAATTTGATAATGTGTGTAGGTATACATCATACGATATGTATTATATATCTGTACTATTCTGATTCTGTACCCAGAAAAAAGAAACAGAAACTCTGGGTACAAGTGAAAAGTCAAAAAGTTGAATGAACTTGAATAAAGTAGGCCAGGAAAAACAGACGAGGGAAAAACGAGAAGAGGAAACAAAAGAGAGAGAAAGTCCACAGATATCTCCTTTTTTGTCTCTTGTATGTAGAAGTGTGGAAAAAGTAGAAATGAAAACACAGATACAAATTCTATACATGAATTATGAATTACACACAGTGTACAATGTACAACACATGCACAATGTAAACTTTGTACATCCTTTTCATGTGCATGTCAAAAGGTAAATAAAAGTTGAGAAACTTATTCGGATGTCTGCAGTATGAATGTAAATTGGAATTCTGAATATATGAAGAAATATGTGTAAGTATTGAGATGTGTATGATATATCTGTATGGAGCTATAGATGGAAATGGATCAGATCCATGAATTATGTAGGGACCGTCATGTATTGGAATTGTCTCCTCTTTCCCTATATTTCCCTATGTTTTCAACTCTTTTTGTTACGGATACGAAGACTGAAGAGGAATGGTGAGAGAATACAATGAATTCTCAATTCTACTCTGTTTTTCTTACACTCAAAAAATGAAAACTCTACCAAAGTTCGGGAAGAGTTAAAACCTAGAAAAGTAAACATTGCCTTTCCCCTCACACACACACACACAACAACAGACGAAATCAAGCAAGTCAAAATGTACACATACCTGGAGAAAGTACCATGAAAACAACATCAAATGCCCAGTGCCAGAATGAGGATTAGCGATGAGTAGCAAAGTCCAATGGGAATGACGAACATGAAAAACAAAAAACAATATTACACACAAATTAGTAAACATGAATAACCTTTCTTTCTTTTTGAATGTACTCAAAACTGTCCACATGTGTTTAAATTCTTTAGAATGTTTGAGAACTTGGTATTTTTTCGGAGCTAAACTTTTAAAAAGAAGTCGTTTCCTCAAAATTTGCAACCATCAAAACCGGCCCTTTATTTACTCTCAGTTTCTCTACTTTTGCCCTAATTTTAATTTTAATATCACAGTTGCCCTTTCTACAATGGGCCCCAAGCATGCAGCAGAATATATAAAGATACACATCATATTAGTCTTACAAGTAATAAAACCCGTCGCTTCCAGCGACCCCCAAATAGTGTTTTTTTGCGTATTCAGGCATCAAATTCCATTTATTTTTCATTCCCGGTTCTCCTACTTCTACTTGAAAGTCTTGGCCTGACCTAACACAACTTGCTATTATATTTTAAATGCGCAAGCAATTAATAATGTGCAACAGTTCCGAAACTCAAGTACTTACAATTAACGAATTAAATCGACTACACAGATTGCCTGCTAAATCCGCCATCCGCTTCCTCACTTGTTTCTCTCGAGAAAACGCTGTAGCTAACTATTTTTCTCTATATTATAGCCCCACTTTTCTTTAAAACAACTTTGGGCACTACATTATTGGAATCCACAAAAAGTGACTTTTTAGGGCACCCCCTCCCCTCGATCACAAATCGAGAAGTACTTTCTGTCACACTTGGTCACAAATCGAGAGATTCCCTACAACGTATGTACGCTAATGCATTTGATATGGGACCGAGGCCAACTCCTCCCCTCGGTCACAGACAGAAAGGCCCTCCATCCCTTCGGTCGCATTCGGTCACAAATCCAGAGACCCGCATACCCCCTCGCCCCTGCCCACCCTCTGACGTGAATTCCATCAATGGACAGTGCCTTGCCAACATCCTGAAATTCGAATTCCGTGACCTTTATTCCCCTTTTACCCCTCACTCGCTTTTACCTCAACCCCTGTACCCGTGCCTCCTATTTTCCCCATTTTTTCTTCGATAAACTATCTTTCTAGCCAACTTGTACTTCAACCATTCGTTTTCAAGATGAATCAATTTGTCCGGAATCGGCTCAAATTCATATTGAAGACTGTTAATCGGACTAAATCCGTTCTCGGCCCTCACTTTTACCTAGTCATTTTTTTAAAATCACAACTAAAATATAAAAGCCCCGTCGCTTTCAGCCTGATTACGCAATTAAAATAATTCACTTAATTCAATTTCAAAAATAAGTCAAATTATGTTGTCAAGTTTCCAAATGACTTTGTTTGTTTTTTTTAAATTTGTCCAAAAGAACATTTTTAAATAAATGCATAAGAGAGCATTGATTTTCGCCAGATTTTTATAAAAAAACTTGCTAATTGAATTTCAGGATAATTCAAATGTAATTTACCAAACGAAGAAATGGCAAATGTGAATATGGGGAAAAAACTGAGCACAGGGAGGTCGCTGGAAGCGACGGGTTTTTTTACTTGTCTCTACTATAAGCAAAGAGTTTTGTTTCTCGGTTTGTCGTTATAGGTGTAAAACTGTAAATTTTAGAAAATCGCCAATACCATAATCAAATACTGCATTTTTGCGCGAAGAGTATAGTTTAGTATAGTTTGGTATAGTATAGTATAGTTTAGAAGAGTATAGTATAGTATATATTCAAAAATTCAAAAATGTTCCTCTAAAGGGCCCATTTTGACATTTTTCTGTTTTTTTTTTGTCCAAAATGTGTCCAATTATTATAATATTTTGACTGTTGCCGAGGAAAGGACATCACCGGCATTAAATGGGGTAATGACTTTCGGTACGATTCGCTTCAAATTTGGCATGGAGGTAGTCCA